>JBBPBX010048462.1:4824-25741 GCA_038048925.1 Garcialebias charrua | reverse complement strand
TATATATATATATATATATATATATATATATATATATATATATAGTATATATATATATATATATATATATATATGGTAAATGGAGCTTATTTATATAGTGCTTTCCAGCCCCCTGTGAGGAGCCCCAAAGCGTTTCACAATACCAACCATCCACCGATTCATACACACATTCATACACCGGTAGTGGTAGCCTGTCTCACCTAATGAGCTTGTTTGATTCAAAATGACCGCCTCACCTAATAAGCTTGTTCGATTCAAAATGGCCGCCTTACCTAATTAGCTAGTTTGATACAAGCTAATTTGATACAAGCTAGTTTGCTAGCCTCTTCCACGCCAACAGAATGACCTCATATACATACCAATGGTTGCAAAAATGCTAATGTGATACAAGCTAGTTTGATACAAGCTAGTTTGCTAGCCTGTTTGATCCAAAATGGTCGCCTCACCTAATGAGCTTGTTTGATCCAAAATGGCCACCTCACCTTATGAGTATGTTTGATTCAAATTGGCCACCTCACCTAATGAGCTTGTTTTATTCAAAATGGCCACCTCACCTAATGAGCTTGTTTTATTCAAAATGGCCACCTCATCTAATGAGCATGTTTGATTCAAAATGGCCGCCTCACCTAATGAGCATGTTTGATTCAAAATGACCGCCTCACCTAATAATCTTGTTTGATTCAAAATGGCCACCCAAAATGGCCACCTCACCTAATTAGCTAGTTTGATACAAGCTAGTTTGATACAAGCTAGTTTGCTAGCCTCCTCCACGCCAACAGAATGACCTCATATACATACCAATGGCTACAAAAATGCTAATGTGATACAAGCTAGTTTGATACAAGCTAGTTTGCTAGCCTGTTTGATCCAAAATGGTCGCCTCATCTAATGAGCTTGTTTGATCCAAAATGGCCGCCTCACCTTATGAGTATGTTTGATTCAAATTGGCCACCTCACCTAATGAGCTTGTTTTATTCAAAATGGCCGCCTCACCTAATGAGCTTGTTTTATTCAAAATGGCCACCTCACCCAATGAGCATGTTTGATTCAAAATGGCCGCCTCACCTAATGAGCATGTTTGATTCAAAATGACCGCCTCACCTAATAAGCTTGTTTGATTCAAAATGGCCGTCCAAAATGGCCGCCTCACCTAATTAGCTAGTTTGATACAAGCTAGTTTTATACAAGCTAGTTTGCTAGCCTCCTCCACGCTAACAGAATGACCTCATATACATACCAATGGCTGCAAAAATGCTAATGTGATACAAGCTAGTTTGATACAAGCTAGTTTGCTAGCCTGTTTGATCCAAAATGGTCGTCTCACCTAATGAGCTTGTTTGATCCAAAATGGCCGCCTCACCTTATGAGTATGTTTGATTCAAATTGGCCACCTCACCTAATGAGCTTGTTTTATTCAAAATGGCCACCTCACCTAATGAGCTTGTTTGATTCAAAATGGCCGCCTCACCTTATGAGCTTGTTTGATTCAAAATGGCCGCCTCACCTAATGAGCTTGTTTTATTCAAAATGGCCGCCTTACCTAATGAGCTTGTTTTATTAAAAATGGCCACCTCACCTAATGAGCATGTTTGATTCAAAATGGCCGCCTCACCTAATGAGCATGTTTGATTCAAAATGACCGCCTCACCTAATAAGCATGTTTGATTCAAAATGGCCGTCCAAAATGGCCGCCTCACCTAATTAGCTAGTTTGATACAAGCTAGTTTGATACAAGCTAGTTTGCTAGCCTCCTCCACGCTAACAGAATGACCTCATATACATACCAATGGCTGCAAAAATGCTAATGTGATACAAGCTAGTTTGATACAAGCTAGTTTGCTAGCCTGTTTGATCCAAAATGGTCGTCTCACCTAATGAGCTTGTTTGATCCAAAATGGCCGCCTCACCTTATGAGTATGTTTGATTCAAATTGGCCACCTCACCTAATGAGCTTGTTTTATTCAAAATGGCCGTCTCACCTAATGAGCTTGTTTGATTCAAAATGGCCGCCTCACCTTATGAGCTTGTTTGATTCAAAATGGCCGCCTCACCTAATGACCATGTTTGATTCAAAATGGCCGCCTCACCTTATGAGCTTGTTTGATTCAAAATGGCCGCCTCACCTAATGAGCTTGTTTTATTCAAAATGGCCACCTCACCTAATTAGCTAGTTTGATACAAAATGCCCCCAAGGCATCCTCCACGCCAACAGAATGGCCTCATATACATACCAATGGCTGCAAAAATGCTAATTCAAGTTGTCATTTGACAAACCCATGGGAAGTATAGTTAGTATGTCAAATGACAAACTCCCATGGGAAGTCTAGGTAGTATGTCAAATGACAAAGGCTAATAACTTTGGCTTCCCAAACTGACTAAAAATCGCTCAATTCTTCACTCAGTTTGCTAAATTCGTCCGGTTCTGTATCGGCCGCCATGTTGTTTACAAGGTGCGCATTGAGCAACAATTCATCTCCTTAGTACGTGACGTAAGGAGATGAATAAGTCCCGTGACGTGACTTATCGCGGAAGTTCTTGGATTTCAGTGGACGTGTCCCAGCGACAAAATTACCATAACTTGTACTGGAATTTTAATATATTTATAATTTATTTTGCAAAAACAAACATAGTTCAATGATAAAATATATATATGTAGTGCAAAATGATGCATAGTTAAAACATGATGTCAGCGTAGCTTTAAACTTATGTTGGTACAACAGGACTGGACCATTTATTTAACATAATTATAAATTACATCACAACATATGTACATGATTGGATCGATTGGAATTTCCTATAACTAACTGTTCACAGATTAAAATATAGGAACAACAGAACACAAGTTATCGATCTTATAATAACTTATATCTCTGCAGGCATTTAGCTTAAGTTTACTGTCTTAAAATAAGAAAGTTTCAGAGTAGAAGGAAGATGAAGGATGAGGAGAGGTACTATCTTGATGTGTTTTAACCAGAAACATGGCAGCTCTCCGGCCGATCTCGGCTACACGTTGGTATACTTGGCAAAGCATTTGACGACTTTGTTACCTCGTGAAGACGGTCAGTCTCCCTCGGTCCAGTTGGTCAGTTCGTTTACCGTTCTTCAGCGTCTCCAGACGTGTGCCAAGACTCGGACCGTAGTAACACACGTCCTGGTTGGCTTTTCAGAATAAAACTTTCCTTGGATGAAAATTCATCCAGATGGAGCTTTCTAGCTCTTGAAGATGACTTATAACTTGGCATGTTATAAGTCTTTAACTGAATGACGCGTCCTTAGCGTGTGACTGGCATTCATTCAGCTCTTTTGGGAAACCTCATGGCTTGAGTTCCTCCATCGACTCTGCCAGTTCCAGCAAAGCTTAGAACTTTAAGAAGGATCTGTGATCAGTGACTTGTCCTTCTCCGATTTGTTCAAACGAACCAGTGGATGAAGGTCACTCGGATAGGAGAGGATCAGATTTTTAGAACAGAGAAGAAGTTGTTTAGAATGAAGAGAGACAAACAGATTAGACTGGAGCCAGCTTCATAAAACAACTGATTAAAACTGTATTCTAACTTCTAAGAAACTGAGGAGTTCAGTCTGACATATTAATTCACTTTCACCGTTTGATTCATCATATGAAGAAGTGATCAATATTTTGAAATAGCATAAAACATTATCAAACAATGACAAGTTATTCTCAGCATTAATTCTGAATTAACACACATTAAAAGGAAGTCTCTTCTGAAATAATGTGTGTTTTGATTCAAATAAATGTAATAAAATAGTGTCCACTCGTCTCCTTGAGGGCCTCAGGAGAAGTGTACCATTCAGAGTTTCAGAGAGATGTGAAAAGGTGTAAATCCAGAACAGACATGAGGGCCTGTTCCACTACATGTGTGTTGCCTGTTGTTTGTTTGTTTGTTTGTATAGCACGTTGGTTTGGCCTTGTTGCTGTTTAAAGTGCGTTATAAATAAAATGGCATGGTATGACATCCAACAACAGAACCAAAACTGTTTCAATGAGGATATCAAACAACATAGCTGAGACACAGTCTGAATGTCCAACAACAGAACTGAGATTCTAACAGTCAGGACATTCAACAAAACAGCTGAGACTGTATCAGTACACACGTCCAACAAGAGAACAGAGATAGTATCAATGATGACTTCAACCAACAGAACAGAGAGTGTATCAGCCAGGACGTCCAAAAACAGAACCAAGACTGTCTTTCCTCCTATAGAAAGTACACCTGGACCTGTCATTCTGCGTTTGTCTGTTTCTACTGCCTGTCGTCTCTGGTTTTACTTCCTGTACTCTTGAACCCAGCTGGTCGAAACAGATGGCCGCTTGTCCTGAGCCTGGTTCTGCTTGAGCTTTCTTCCTATTAAAGGGAGTTTTCCCTTTCCACTGTCTCCTTTGTGCTTGCTCAGGATGGGAGACTGTGACGATGTGAAGATTCAACACAATCTGTTGCTTCCTTTGATAGAGAGCTTGTACTGATTATCTTTTATAATGTATATGAATGCTTTTGTACAGTGCACTGATATGACTTCTATTGGGACTTGGAGCTACAGAAATAAACTGAAGTGAATTATTTTTGTTTAGGTTTCAGTTTTTTTCTCTCAATCATTATCTGCCCTCACTTCTGTTGTTTCTAACTTCCTGTTTCCTGTCAGCTGATTGGACCACCTGTTTCGAGTGCCCTTGGTATTTCGTCTTCTTCACCTTGTTGAGTTTTCTGTTTCTTTCAGGTCCATCACAGTCAGTTGTCTGTGGTTTCTGTTAGGTGCCAGTACTGTCCTGCACCATATTTTTTTCTGTTCATTAAAAAATAATAATAACCTGCTTCTTGTGTCCATCTGATTTTGGGACTTTGATCTGTTCAGGTTTCATTTTATTTCCTCCTAAACTGTGGTGAGCATCAAGGTGAAATCACTGCTATCATCCTGCTGGTTTAACTGCTAAACTTGTGCAGAGAGCTGTGCTGTTGACAGACAGTTTTTGGTTTGTGCAGCAGAATTACAGAGCTTCATCTCATCCATCAGGTTCCTCGGGGCTCGTTGAGTAGCAGAAGGAGACGGTCATGAGTTTTAATCTAATAACTGCTGTCCTGAATCTATCTGCTGATTGTTCCTGAGCCTTGCTTCATATTTGAATCCTCACCTGGAGAAGTTGTGTAGCTGATAAATAGCAGGTGATGGATGTGGGCTTGCCCAGCCAACATGAAAAAGAGAAAGACTATTATTTCTTATCATTTTCTCAACATTATAAGCAGTGGCGTGTTATCAGAGAAGCAGAGAGGAGGTGCTCTGATAGACTGTCACCTCCTCTCCAGATAGCATCACCCAGAGATGAGAGGGGGAGGACTGGTGAGGGGGAGGATGCTGAATGACAGAGATATTACCGTAGTGGAAGATTTGAGCTGTGATTTCCTCCATGACAAATGACCCAGTGAGCAGAGGAGCAGAGGAGGAGGTGTGGACACCAGACTGTCTGACAGCTCAAATTATAGGAGACATGTCCTCAATCTGCAGCTGGAGGACTGCTCAGGTCTACTGCAGGAGACATGTCCTCAATCTGCAGCTGGAGGACCGCTCAGGTCTACTGCAGGAGACATGTCCTCAATCTGCAGCTGGAGGACTGCTCAGGTCTACTGCAGGAGACATGTCCTCAATCTGAAGCAGGAGGACCGCTCAGGTCTACTGCAGGAGACATGTCCTCAATCTGCAGCTGGAGGACCGCTCAGGTCTACTGCAGGAGACATGTCCTCAATCTGCAGCTGGAGGACTGCTCAGGTCTACTGCAGGACTCTATTGGTCCTGGACCCGTTCAGCTTCAGACTGGTCCTGGACACAGAAGCAAGGTGATAATGATGATGATGTTGATGGCCACAGTGGTGAGGATGATGATGATGTTGAATACAGTGGCGATGATGATGATGTTGATGGCAACAGCCTTTCACTAAATATCCTCTGAATTGTAAATTATAGATCTAGTCAGCTGACCCCTCCCTGGGCTGCCACCTTACCGTGGTGGAGGGGTTTGAGTGTCCCAATGATCCTAGGAGCTATGCTGTCAGGGGCTTCATGCCCCTAGTAGGGTCACCCAAGGCAGACAGGTCCTAGGTGAGGGACCAGACAAAGTGCAGCCCAAAGACCCCAATGATGAGTCAAATAAATGGACAAAATGTTCCCTCGCCCGGACGCGGGTCACCGGGGCCCCACTCTGGAGCCAGGCCCGGAGGTGGGGCACGTTGGCGAGCGCCTGGTGGCCGGGCTTTTACCCATGGAGCTCGGCCGGGCACAGCCCGAAGAGGAGACGTGGGTCCCCCTTCCCATGGGCTCACCACCTATGGGAGGGGCCAAAGGGGTCGGGTGCAATGTGGGATGGGTGGTGGCCGAGGGCGGGGACCCTGGCGGTCTGATCCTCGGCTACAGAAGCTGGCCATTGGGACATGGAATGTCACCTCTCTGGTGGGGAAGGAGCCTGAGCTAGTGTGTGAGGTTGAGAGGTTCCGGCTAGAAATAGTCGGACTCACCTCAACGCATGGCTCTGGCTCTGGAACCAGTTTCCTTGAGAGGGGTTGGACACTCTTCCACTCTGGAGTTGCCCCTGGTGAGAGGCGCCGAGCAGGAGTGGGCATACTTGTTGCCCCCCATCTTGGTGCCTGTACGTTGGGGTTCACCCCGGTGAACGAGAGGGTAGCCTCCCTTCGCCTACGTGTGGGGGGACGGGCTCTGACTGTTGTTTGTGCCTATGCGCCAAACGGCAGCGCAGATTACCCACCCTTTTTGGAGTCCTTGGAGGGGGTATTGGAGAGTGCGCCTCCTGGGGACTCCCTTGTTCTACTGGGGGACTTCAACGCTCACGTGGGCAATGACAGTGAGACCTGGAGGGGTGTGGTTGGGAGGAACGGCCCCCCTGATCTGAACCCGAGTGGTGTTTTGTTGTTGGACTTCTGTGCTCGTCATGGATTGTCCATAACGAACACCATGTTCAGGCATAAGGGTGTACATATGTGCTCTTGGCACCAGGACACCCTAGGTCGCAGTTCGATGATCGACTTTGTTGTCGTCTCATCTGATCTGCGGCCGCATGTCCTGGACACTCGGGTGAAGAGAGGGGCGGAGCTGTCAACTGACCACTACCTGGTGGTGAGTTGGCTCCGATGGTGGGGGAGGATGCCGGTCAGACCTGGCAGACCCAAACGTATTGTGAGGGTCTGCTGGGAACGTCTGGCAGAGTCTCCCGTAAGACGGAGCTTTAACTCCCACCTCCGGGAGAGCTTTGAACACGTTCCGAGGGAGGCGGGGGACATTGAGTCCGAGTGGGCCATGTTCCGCGCCTCTATTGTCGAGGTAGCTTATCAGAGTTGTGGCCGCAAGGTTGTTGGTGCCTGTCGTGGTGGCAACCCTCGAACCCGGTGGTGGACACCGGCGGTGAGGGATGCTGTCATGCTGAAGAAGGAGTCCTATTGGGCCTTTTTGGCCTGTGGGACCCCGGAAGCAGCAGATAGGTACCGACAGTCCAAGCGGCATGCGGCTCGGGTGGTTGCTGAAGGCAAAAACTCGGGCGTGGGAGGAGTTCAGAGAGGCCATGGAGAATGACTTCCGTACGGCTTCGAGGCGATTCTGGTCCACCATCTGACGTCTCAGGGGGGGAAAAAGGTACGCGACCAACACCATTTATGGTGGGGATGGCGTGCTGTTGACCTCAACTCGGGATGTTGTGAGTCGGTGGGCGGAATAAAAATAATAATAATAATAATTTGTCACATTTGTCATCTGTGTATGTTCCCATAATTGACAGACGAAATTGGTCTTCTGCATTTAACCCAACCACCACCACATGGTGCAGTGAGCAGCGTAGTCACGCTCGGGGAGCCGGGAAAATAGATGTGCACTCATAGACATCCCAAGATGGTGTTCCGTGGCCGGGGTTCGAACCTGGGTCCTTCGGATAACAAGTCCGATTCTCTGCCACTACACCATCTTGGCCCCTCAAAGACCTCCTCAATCCTACTGGCACGTCTTCCACTGAGGAAGCGGAGCCTGGGGACTTTGGGTCGGGCTCTCCAATCTCTGGTGCTGAGGTCACCGAGGTGGTTAAAAAGCTCCGCGGTGGCAGGGCTCCAGGGGTGGATGAGATTCGCCCTGAGTTCCTTAGGGCTCTGGATGTTGTGGGGTTGTGTTGGCTTATGCGACTCTGCAATATCGCGTGGACATCGGGGGCAGTTCCCTTGGATTGGCAGACTGGGGTGGTGGTTCCCCTATTCAAAAAGGGGGACCGTAGGGTGTGTTCCAACTATAGGGGGATCACACTCTTAAGCCTCCCTGGTAAGGTCTATTCAGGGGTTCTGGAGAGGAGGGTCCGTCGGATAGTCGAACCTCGGATTCAGGAGGAGCAGTGTGGTTTTCGTGCTGGTCGTGGAACACTGGACCAGCTCTACACCCTCAGCAGGGTCCTGGAGGGCGTGTGGGAGTTTGCCCAACCAGTTTACATGTGCTTTGTGGACTTGGAGAAGGCATTCGACCGCGTCCCTCGGGGGGTTCTGTGGGGGGTACTCCGGGAGTATGGGGTACCAGGCCCATTGATATGGGCTGTTAGGTCCCTGTACGACCGGTGTCAGAGCTTGGTCCGCATTGCCGGCAGTAAGTCAGGCTCGTTTCCAGTGAGAGTTGGACTCCGCCAAGGTTGCCCTTTGTCACCGATTCTGTTCATAACTTTTATGGACAGAATTTCTAGGCGCAACCAAGGTGTTGAGAGGATCCGTTTTGGTGGCCTTAGAATCTCTTCTCTGTTTTTTGCAGATGATGTGGTCCTATTGGCTTCATCAGGTCGTGATCTACAGCTTTCGCTGGATCGGTTTGCAGCCGAGTGTGATACGACCGGGATAAGGATCAGTTCCTCCAAATCCGAGGCCATGGTCTTGAGCCAGAAAAGGGTAGCATGCCCTCTCTGGGTCGGGGAGGAGGTCCTGCCCCAAGTGGAGGAGTTTAAGTATCTCGGGGTCTTGTTCACGAATGAGGGAAAACTGGAGCGTGAGATCGATAGGCGGATAGGTGCAGCATCCGCAGTGAAGCGGGCGCTGTACCGGTCTGTCGTGGTGAAGAGAGAGCTGAGTCAAAAGGCAAAGCTCTCAATTTACCGATCGATCTACGTTCCCACCCTCATCTATGGTCATGAGCTTTGGGTTATGACCGAAAGAACGAGATCTCGGATACAAGCGGCTGAAATGAGTTTTCTCCGCAGGGTGTCTGGACTCTCCCTTAGAGATAGGGTGAGAAGCTCAGTCATCCGGGAGTAGAGCCGCTGCTTCTCCACATCGAGAGGAGCCAGTTGAGGTGGCTTGGGCATCTGGTTAGGATGCCTCCTGGACGCCTCCATGGTGAGGTTTTCCGGGCATTTCCCACCTGGAGGAGACCCAGAGGAAGACCCAGGACACGCTAGAGGGACTATGTTTCTCTGCTGGCCTGGGAACGCCTTCGGATTCCCCCAGAGGAGCTGCTCCAAGTGGCTGGGGAGAGGGAAGTCTGGGCCTCCCTACTTAGGTTGCTACCCCCGCGACCCGATCCCGGATAAGCGGAAGAAAATGGATGGATGGATAGAATCGCTTCTCTGTTTTTTGCAGATGATGTGGTCCTATTGGCTTCAGCAGATCGTGATCTACAGCTTTCACTGGATCGGTTTGCAGCCGAGTGAGATGCGGCCGGGATGAGGATCAGTTCCTCTAAATCCGAGGCCATGGTCTTGAGCCGGAAAAGGGTAGCATGGCCTCTCCGGGTCGGGGCAGAGGTCCTGCCCCAAGTGGAGGAGTTTAAGTATCTCGGGGTCTTGTTCACGAATGAGGGAACACTGGAGCGTGAGATCGATAGATGGATAGGTGCAGCGTCCGCAGTGAAGCGGGCGCTGTACCGGTCTGTCGTGGTGAAGAGAGAGCTGAGTCAAAGGCAAAGCTCTCAATTTACAGATCGATCTACGTTCCCACCCTCATCTATGGTCATGAGCTTTGGGTTGTGACCGAAAGAACAGATCTCGGATACAAGCGGCTGAAAGTAGGGTGTCTGGACTCTCCCTTAGAGATAGGGTGAGAAGCTCAGTCATCCGGGAGGGACTCGGAGTAGAGCCGCTGCTTCTCCACATCGAGAGGAGCCAGTTGAGGTGGCTCGGGCATCTGGTTAGGATGCCTCCTGGACGCCTCCCTGGTGAGGTGTTCCGGGCATGTCCCACCGGGAGGAGACCCAGAGGAAGACCCAGGACACGCTGGAGGGACTATGTTTCTCGGCTGGCCTGGGAACGCCTTGGGATTCCCCCAGAGGAGCTGCTCCAAGTGGCTGGGGAGAGGGAAGTCTGGGCCTCCCTACTTAGGCTGCTACCCCCGCGACCCGACCCCGGATAAGCGGAAGAAAATGGATGGATGGATGAATGGATGGATAGTCAGCTGATCTCAACACAATTGATTAAATGTTCTCGATGAGAAGACAGGGCGATCAAGAGCCCTCGTGCCCTGAAGAGACACTTACAGCTGGATACACTATGGATTCCTGGGGCCAGTGGAAGATGGTGTGTTTGTCAGAAATGTCCACTGAGGATGTAGAAGACGTGTACATAATTGGATTTGATAACTGGATTTCTGCTTTTTGGAGTTGGCGGGTATCTGGCATATCAACAAATTCGGAAGCAGCGGTTCTGGCAATTGTGCGGCTGCCTGCCTTGTATGAAGAAATGCACCAAGCAGTAAGCCATACCAATTTATTTATAGAGCACTTAAAACAGCAACAAGGCCAACCAAAGTGCTGTACAATAGAAACAAACAAGCACAGCAGACAGGAAAACAAAAAACAAAAATATAGATACAAATAGCAACAGATAATAACTAAATAACCAAATGGCCAATACTGTAGAATACATACAGGATCAAACAAACCTCACCATGTCAAAGGCAAGGGATTAAAAGTGGGGTTTCAAGTGAGACTGTGAGAGTGGGAGCCTGCCTGACACGCAGTGGCAACTCATTCCACAGTCTTGGACCTGCAACAGAGAAAGCCCTGTCACCTCTGGGCTTAGGACGAGTTCCTGGAACTGAAAGAAGCATCTGGTCTGCTGACCTCAGAGAGCGCCGTGGGACATATGGCTGCAGAAGGTCAGTGAGATAGTATGGGGCCAAACCAAGTAGGTATCTCTGCAGACAAGTACAGAAGGCGTATCTGGACAGCTACATCTGACTGGATGATAAAACATTAGGCATATCTAGAGGGCCACATCTGATTGGACAAAAAAAAAAGCTGGCCGATAAAAAAAAGGCGTTTGTGTTAACCACAGACATACTGTATGTCTAAAAACAAGACGTTATTGGCAGATTATGTTAACCACAGGCAAATTATGTCCATGGTAAATGGAGCTTACTTATTCATTCATTCATTCAACCTTTATTTATACAGGCTAGCCTCATTGAGTCACGGGGACTCATTTACAAGAGGGACCTGTCTCACTCACACCAAACAACCATCCACTCTCACACTCACACCTAGGGTCAATTTAGAGTCACCAATCAGCCTAACAAGCATGTTTTTTGGTCTGTGGGAGGAAACCGGAGTACCCGGAGGAAACCCACGCATGCACGGGGAGAACATGCAAACTCCACCCAGAAAGGCCCCGGACCGGGATTTGAACCGGCAACCTTCTCGCTGAGAGGCAGCAGCTCTACCAGTTGTGCCACCGTGCTGCCCAATTATAGCGCTTTCAAGCCCCCTTTGAGTGGCCCCAAAGCGCTTCACAGTACCAGCCATCCACCCATTCATGCACACATTCATACACCGGTAGAAGTAGCTGCCATGGCACAAGGCGCCAACCAGTCCTACCGGGAGCAACTCTGGGTTAAGTGTCTTGCCCAGGGACACAACGAGGTATGCCATGACCGGGGATCGAACCCGAGACCTTCCGGTCCTGAGCCGGCTGCCCTGCCTCTACACCATCTCGGCCCCTATGGTGTTAACTGGTTCAACATCAGCAACGTCTCCATAACTTCTTTTTATGCCTCTCAACACAAATCTTCCGGTTACATTTCAAAATAAGAGCATCATAAATGAGTAGTGAGGAGGGTTAAATGTTAGTTTTTTAATACCTAGCCAATACATTAAAAAACAAAATCTGTTTTGGTTGTTGAATAATGTGAAAATAGTTACAATCGATTCAGAAATAAATAAAAATAAAGTACCAAAATAATAATGATACTTAAACTGGCCTTGGGACAAAGGACATTACCTTTAACTTCACATTTTCTTGTTCAACCTTTTTTTTTTTTTTTTTTCAAGTTTATTTTAGATTTTTGAAGTACATTACAGGAGAAATATGAAAAATACAATATTAACAATGTACTGTCCGTTTAATTGAACACCAAAAGAACGAGTATCTTAAAAAATAAAAGTAAACCAAAGAGACAATAATAATAATAATACCCATAATAATAATAATAATAAAAAAAAATAAAAAATAAAAAAATAAAAAAATAATAATAATAAGAAATAAAAAATATATATATACATACATACACATATATATATGCATACATACATACACACACACATAAAAAATAAAGATAAAAAATAATTAAAAATAAAGGGGGGGAAGGGGGGGGGATTCAGGCGCCAGGGGAGGACCCCGTCGTTAGAATAGTCAAGTCTTCTCCAGAGAGAGAGAGCTAAAATAGTAGCGACAAGTGCATACACCAGCTACAGACACACAAATCATCCCATCAGTCTGGGATATTGGGGAAGTTTAACCTTTTAAGGGTTCTCAAGAGAGGGTTCCACAATCCTAGAAATTTAGCAGAGCAACCTTTCAAAGTGCAACGAATTTTTTCAAGTTTAATAAAATGTAACGCATCTCGAAGCCAATGGATATGTGAAGGGGGGCGAGGTGATTTCCATTTTGTAATGATCACTCTCCTTGCCAAAAAGTTCAGAAAAGCAAGGGAGGATTTTTGTGATGAGGACAAGGTGGATTGCAGAGGGGTAATTCCGAATAAGGCAGTTAATGGGTCTGGTTCCAATTGTCTGCCATAAATGTCTGATAATATAGCGAAGACTTTAGACCAATATTGATGGAGTTGAGGACACAGCCAGATGGTGTGAATTAAATTGGCTGGGGAATGCTGGCACCTGTCACAAGCATGGGAAATGTTGTCGTAGAACTTGGCCAGGCATGCTTTGGTGTAATAAATACGATGCACAAGCTTACATTGGATCAAGTTGTGCCTGGCACAAATCGAAGATTTGTGCACAGACTGTAAGATTTGTGACCAGAGATCCTCTGAGATGGTCTGACCCAGATCCTCTTCCCAGAGTAGTTTAATAGAGTTTAGAGTTCGGGGGCGTAGAGTCATAATTTGATTGTATGTGGAAGAAATAGCTCCTTTCAGTTTGACCTGGGGTTTTAGAAAAATGTCCAGGGTTGTATCCGCGGGAAGGTTGGGAAAGTTTGGGTAGTTGGATCTGACGAAACTACGCACTTGTAAGTACCTAAAGAACTGATGACGAGGGATATCGAACTTCTCAGAGATTTGTTGAAATGAGGCGAAGGTATTGTTAATGTACATGTCGTGAAAGGTAGAGAGACCCTTTCTCCGCCATGACAAGAAAGCATTATCAGAAAGAGATGGCGGAAAAGTGTGGTTTGAAGGTATAGGAGCATGTATCGAAATAGGTTGTAGGCCAAAGTGCCGTCTGAATTGTTTCCATAGTTTTAAAGATCCCTCCACCAATTTATTAGAAGTGTACGGTTTAGTTGAGGATTGTAATGGAGAGTATAGCAGAGCTGCCAAAGACACGGGACTTACTGAGTTGGCTTCCATGGAGACCCAGGCTGGAGAGGAGGGGCTACCCGCCTCAAGCCAATATCGAAAAAGTCTAATATTTGAGGCCCAATAATAGAACCTTAGATTTGGGAGGGCCATACCACCCAGCTTCTTAGGCCGCTGTAGAAATTCAGTCTGGATTCGAGGAGATTTCCCATTCCAAAGAAATTTGATAATTATACTATCTAGTTTGTTAAAAAAGGACCGCGGGAGAAAGACAGGTATGCATTGAAAAAGATAGGAGAAACGAGGTAGGATATTCATTTTAATAGCGTTAACCCGAGCAGCTAAAGAAAGACCCAGCATCGACCAGCGATCAAAGTCCTCCTTGATGTGAGTTAGCAGAGGGGAAAAGTTGGCTTTGAAGAGGTCTCCATATTTAGATGTAACTTTGATTCCTAGATAGGAGAAGCCTTGATCCACCACCTTAAAAGGTAGTGTGTGCAATGGGTAGCCCTTAGCCAGCGCATTGATAGGAAATAGTTCGCTTTTGTTAAGATTTAGTTTGTAACCTGACAGTTGTCCGAATCTACCCAGTGTGGCAAGTATAGCGGGAATAGAGACATCCAAATTGGAGACGTACAAAAGGAGATCATCGGCGTATAGAGACAACTTAGCCTCTAAGTCTTTCCTCACCACCCCTACAATGCTCGTACTATTTCTAAGTGCTATTGCGAGGGGTTCAATTGCCAGAGCGAATAGCAACGGGCTTAATGGGCAGCCTTGGCGCGTAGAGCGACCGAGACGAAAATAGTCTGAATGGTTCCTGTTTGTCCGAATTGACGCAGAAGGGTCAGAGTAAAGCAGTTTAATCCAGGACAAGAAGGTCTCTCCAAAGCCAAATTTCTTAATCGAGTAAAATAAGTATGACCACTCGACCCTGTCGAAAGCCTTCTCAGCGTCCAAAGATATCACCGCTTCTTGGGTACTGTCAGAAGGTGAACTGTATAAAACATTGAAGAGCTGTCTTATGTTGGAGAAGGAGTTCCTATTTCGCACGAAACCGGTCTGGTCCATTCCCACCACACTAGGGAGTACAGCTTCTAATCTTAGCGCTAACGTCTTTGCTAGTAATTTGAAATCAACATTGAGGAGGCTTATTGGACGGTAGGAGGCGCAGAGCAAAGGATCCTTGTCCTTTTTTGCCAGTAAGGTAATAACAGCCTGGTTAAGGGTCTGGGGTAGGTGTCCAGAAGTTAAGGATTCATTGTATACGTCCAGGAGTAAAGAGGAAAGCCTGTCCCAAAATGTCCTATAAAATTCACAGGGAAATCCATCAGGACCTGGGCATTTCCCCCCCTGCAAAGCTTTGATTGCTTTAGAGAGTTCCAAGACATCAATGGGTCTTTCAAGATTGTCAGCCACATCCTGACCAATGGTAGGGATTTCCAAGGTGTCAAAGAAATCATCAAAGTCTGTCTCCGAGGGAGAACAATCCGAAGAATAAAGTTTTTCGTAAAAATCTCTAAAGGCCAGGTTGATCTCTATTGGGTTAACAGTGGTACCCTGATCAGTTTGAATCTGAGTAATGTGGCGAGAGGCTGATAGACGACGAATACGGTGAGCTAACAGTTTGCCAGCTTTATCCCCATGTTCATAAAATTGGGCACCTGTTTGAAGTAACATCTCTGTAGTGTGTTGGGTCGTGAGCACATCCAACTCAGCCTGTAAGATAAGTCTATCCTTGTATAAAACAGGAGAAGGGGATGTGGCATACAAGTTATCAATTTGAGAGATTTGGCGCGTAAGTGTATTAAGTTTATCTTTTCGTAATTTATTTTTGTACTTGGTGTAACCCAGGCTAAAATAACCTTTATTGTTGTATCCATTTTATTTATTTGGCTATTAAACAGATTAATAGGAAATAAATAGAGAAATAAATAGGAAATAGGTCTAAAATGGTTGAAACCATGAAAGATAATGATTACAGGTATTTTAAAGGTAATATTTGGTGTAATTATCTTTTATTGTGTTGAAATCTGTACACAAAGAGGTTATTTTGGTCACAGTATTTAATGTAAGCAGAAGACTTTTATTTTGAAAGGTTGCCTGCATGTGCAGCTCACGTGACTGGTCCAGCAGCCGTTAAGTTTTGTTTTCCTCTGCGCATGTGCAGCTCACATGACTGGTCCCACAGCCGTTGGGTTTGTTTCCATCTGCGCATGTGCAGCAGAGTGTATAAATACAAGTCACCTGAAGCGGGAAAGTCAGAGACTGAAAAGCAATGAAGCGGAACGCTTTGTTGTAAAAGAAAGAGAAGAAGAGAGGAGAAAGTTAGAGAAACGTTGATCAGAAAGGTGCCTGTCGCCTGAGAAAACTCTTTAGACGTAAAGAGTGGTTTCTGCACTTTTTTCCTCGACCTGACTGCGTTCAGGAATTTTATTTTCTGAACAGAACTGAACTTGGTGAGTTAAAAGTATATTTTATTTTCTGGAAAAATAATTTATATGTTATATATTTTTGTCTCACCGAAGGAGAAAGATAAGAAACACAATTTATGTCGTTTTATGCCTAAAAAAATGGTTTGAGATGTGTCAGCAAAGCCGAGTGACTATTGTAATTTTAGAAAGCTAAAACAGACTTTTGTGTTTCTCCCTGGCTGTGCCAGGCTTTCTTTTTTTTTTGGATTTTCTTTTTGTGTGTGTGCTGGAAAGCTTCTTTCCAGTTTTTCTGAGAAAGCTTCTAGAACCTTCTGGAAAGCCTGGCTGAGGGTGTTTCAACGGTTCTGCTGAGTCAGGAGCTGGACCGGAAGTTCCCTGTCAGCAGCTGTGTCCAGACTGAATTCAGATGGCGAGCCAGTACCCCAGGAATTAAGGACCGCCCAGCAGAAACTCCGCCTCCTGCTGGAACACTTCATCTTACCCAAAGAAAAGTGGTATGATCCAAATTGTTCCCGCCTCTCTAAAAAAGAGCAGTGGACTCAGAACTGATTTTCAACCTGTAGAACTCTTCATGAGAGAAGGGAAAAGGTCGAATTGATTACACATTATTCAGTTTACTGAATTTCTGTGGTTCTTTTACATTTTTTCTTTTCTTAAATCCCAATTAGTATTTATTAAGTTGTGAACTGTAAATTGTTGTTGGGTTTTTGAATTTAAAAATAGATAAGATTTATTTTGAGAAGTAGTTAATTTAGAAAACTAAATAGCTTAAATTCTTAAAGGAGCACTAATCTTTTAAATTAGGTTTAAAAGATTAATTAGCTGTAAATTAAATAAATTGCAGTACTAAATTGAAATAAACTAGAATACAAATTAGATATAAAATAAATAGCAACCCTTAATTACCATTTAGTGTTTATTGAACTTCTAAGAAGAGGTTAATAAATTACCAAAAAGGGAACAAGGGATTTATTTATATCGTTTTGAGTGTAATTGTATGTGATTGTGTGTATTGTTGTTGTTTATTCATTTGTTTTTATTAAATGATAAGCTGGCAGTTCAACTTTCACATTGTGGTCTGAGTCAATAATTTAAGGTTTACTATTTTACTTCTTTCTTTTTGCTCCAGAAGTCGAACCTGGTAACTAGCCCTTAACCTAACTAGACTGTAAACACGCCATGAGCGTTGTTTAGATAATTGGCAAACTAGCCAAGATTAATAGCGTGTCATAGGTGTTACATTTACATAAGAAATAATTTCTCCTCTAATGAAGGCCTTAAGTGTCTCCCAAAGCAATGAGGCCGAGATTCCGGGACTTTTATTGGTCTCTAGGAAGAAGTCTATTTGTTGTGCTACAAAGGATACAAACCTGTCATTCGTCAATAGGCGGGTATTAAGCCTCCACGGCGGTCGTTCGACAGGGTGAGAGCCGAATCTGATAGTTATGGAAACTGGGGCATGGTCTGATAGAACAATAGCATCGTATTTACATCCGGTGAGCAGAGATAGCAATCTGTTATCAATCAGAAAGAAATCAATGCGCGTGTAGGTGTGGTGGACTGGGGAGAAAAAAGAGAAAACCTTCTGAGAAGGGTGTAGAAATCGCCAAGCCTCTTGCACATTGAATTCTGACATGAAGGAGTTTATGACCTTGGAGGAGCGTGAGGGCGTGACTATATTTAAAGATGAACGGTCCAGCTAGGGATCTAGCCAGCAGTTGAAGTCGCCTCCCATTATGAAATGATAAGTGGACATGTCGGGTAGTAGTTGAAAAATGTGTTTAAAAAAGTTGTCATCATCGTAATTGGGAGCATAAATATTAACCAAAGCTACCGGAATATTGTGGATAGTACCCGTGATAATTATGTATCTGCCATATGAATCAGAAATGGTTTGAGAGTGCACATACGGGGTAGATTTATTAATAAGAATCGCCACCCCCCTGGATTTGGTGTTGAAAGAGGAGTGGAAAACCTGACCAGCCCAGCTACGCCTCAACTTTAGGTGGTCCCCATTCCTAAGATGTGTCTCCTGCAAAAATGCTATGTGTGTCCCCAAGCGTAGTATATGGTGTATTACCTTAATGCGTTTTTGTGGGGTGTTAATCCCCCTGCAATTAAAGCTGGTAAAACAGATCTCCTGTCCTACCACTGCTCCTGGTGTCGGGATAGAATCAGCCATAGTTCAGCCCAGAGTAGAATAAGTGGGGCTGTCCCCTGCTCGCCTGAAAGAGAGAGGGGAAAGGGGAAGAAAAAAAAAAAAAACACCCATACAATGACGTCAAACAATGTGTGTACCCCACTAGGGCTGCAACTAACGATTATTTCAATAATCGATTAATCGGCCGATTATTTTTTCGATTCATCGATGAATCGGCAAAAAAAAAAAAAAAAGGAAACAAGTTTTAATTATCACCTCTTTATTCCAAAATTTGACTGACATATCAAATCGCACAAAAAACAGGTTGCTACTTGACTATTCTGTTAGTAAAATATTGAATAATTAAAAAATAAAGTTAGTCAGCTTCAATAAAAAATAAATGTACACAAACATATATACAAATGTATTATTTATACCTGCACAAAATGTAGCTACTTTGTAAAATGTGTTTTTGAGGGACAAGTGTAACCTGGATTAAAGGTGTGGATTGTTTTAACCTGGATGGGGCAGCTGTGGCTGAGTTGTTAGAGCAGTCGTCCTCCAATGCAAGAGTTGAGGGTTGGAATCCACCAGCAGTCACATGCCTAAGTGTCCATGGGCAAGACACTGAACCCCATGTTTGTGCCCCATTGGTGTATGAATGTGAGCTAAAGCTCGGATTTGTCTCTTTAGAATGATTTGTTCTTTGTAATCTAGTAGAGTGCTGTATGAATGGGTAAATGAGGACATGTAGTGCTTTACACTACTACAGTATAAACAATGTAAAGCACTTTGAGTATCAATTAGATAGAAAGGTGCTATATAAGTACAGTACAGTCCATTTACCATTACAAGTGTGGATCATTGTAACCTGGGTTAAAAGTGAAGTCTTCGTCTTCAACCATCGACAGAGGCCTCATGTCAGTGACGTTCATGTAAGGATCTTTCAGTCTCTGCTGCTTGCTGTGGTGGTGTGCATGATGTCTGTCCATCATGAAGGCTGTCATTGTTGTTTTCTGGAATGAGAGAGAGTTTATATGTATTATATCATAATTTACAGTAACTCAAGAAATGCCTTGTTTCACTTGGTTAAACACACAAGCACACACACACACACACACACACACAAATATAAAATACTAATTACACACACTTGAGTAGATGAATAAATTACTGTAATTCCTGTTTAAATGCAATTCATCCTTCCATACAATGCAGTGACTTCAGACTTTGCCAGCAAATTAAAAGTTGAAGCTAAATCATTAAATTATCACCATCTTTGTGTTAGATTTATTTATAAAACACATTTAAACACTGCTTGTTTCGTTACATTAAAAATAAAAACACACACATTCTCTGTCACAGCTAAGAAACAAGCAGCTTCAGCTGCCAGAGACACTGATATCACGTTTTCTCTCTTTGAAACAGAACAAATATGTTTTGAATTACCTGCTGCTCTTCCTTCATTCACACGGTGGTGAAGCCCGTCATGTTTACATTTCATCTGCGTGGTTATCTCGTGTCGCGTCGTCACTTTTTAAAGCTTTTTTTATCTTTGTGAAGCGTCAGGTGCTCCCACACGTTGTAGGACTTATTTACAGTTTTCTCTGCGTCGCGTCGGTCATTGTAAAATAGACTTTGAAAACAGTCTCTGCTGTTTCCTCCTCCCTCGCTCTGTTCAGAAGCCACACACGCGCAGGCGCAGCACGCTGACGCTGCAGTTTTTTTTTTTTTTTTCAAACTTTATTCAGCCAGGCTCAGCCAGCTTTGACAAAAGCTTCACCGGTGAACAAAACAGCTCCGCGGCGCCGTGAAAGATGCATAATCGCGCGACACAACGAATCGATGATGAAATTCGTTGCCAACACTTTTAAAAATCGATTTTTATCGATTTTATCGATTCGTTGTTTCAGCCCTAACCCCAACAAACCAAAACACCCCCTAGACCCACCCCCTCGCCGAAGCATCCCCCCAATTGGGACACGCGAGATCCCACCACACCCCCTCCCACCCGCTCGCCAAAGCATCCCTCCAATCGGGATAGACGAGATCCCTCCCACTCCAAACCCCCCACTCCCACACACTCGCCGAAGCATCCCCCCGAACGGGATACGCGAGACCCCACAAAGATCCCAAAAAGAACCCAGCACACAGTCCACCAAGGGCTGAAGAAGGGGGAAGAACAAGAGCAGTACCAACCGCTGCCGCCCCCTCCTGGGAACATGATGCAAGTTAAACAGTTTTCAGGAATTGCACCATATGAAGAACTAGCATAAAAAATAAAAAATAAAAATAAAAAAAATAAAAAAACAATAATAATAATAATAAACTAAAAATAGATAAAAAAATAAAATAAAAAGCAAATAGATTAATAAATAAGAAAGAAAGAAAAAGTAAAATAATAATAAAATAGAAAAAAAAATAAGATGTATATGTACACATGTGCAGCTCACCTTCACCCTGTCTGTGCATCCATGTCTGGGCCACACATGCCCACACACACACATACACACACACACACCCACACACACACACACCTATCCCTATAGAGCATAAGA
>JBBPBX010048461.1:0-20276 GCA_038048925.1 Garcialebias charrua | reverse complement strand
CCCTCGTCGACTCCTCCCAGGCAGGCAGACATGTCCAAAGTGGTTCAAGACAAGAAAGTTAATTCTCAATAGTCCAGGTATCAAATCCGCTCATTCTCAATCAGTTCATCTGGACAGTTTCTTTGTGGCTACAGCAAACTGGTTGGTCCACATAAGTTGCTTACTTGGTGGGTTAACTTCAGTGTGCTTTGGACTACTCTGACTGAGGAAGCCCTCTGGAGTGAGGGTGAAACGTTTCTGCTAAAAAGAAACTGTCCAGATGAACTGATTGAGAATGAGCGGATTTGATACCTGGACTATTGAGAATTAACTTTCTTGTCATTCCAAAGTCTTTGTCCTGCTACAGAGAAGGACCTCTGTGTTTAAGACGAGTCCCTGGGATTGTCAAAAGTACCTGGTCCGCTGACCTCGGAGCACGTGGTGGGACATACATATATGGGTGTATCAAATCAGAGAGATAGTCGGGGCGAGACTGTTCAGTGATTTGTAGACATACAGGAGAATTTTGAACTGGATTCAAAGATGAACCAGTAGCCAGTGCAGGGAGGCCAAGACTGGTGTAATGTGCTCTCTTTTGCCTGTACTGGTTAAAAATCGGGCTGCTGCGTTCTGGACCAGTTGTAGTCGTGCAATGGTGGTCTGACTGATACCAAACAGGAGTGAATTGCAGTAATCAAGTCTAGATGTAATAACTGCATGAATTAATGTCTCCAGGTTATTTTTGGATAATATGGGCTTCAGCTTAGACAGTCGCCTCAGCTGGAAAAAAACTGGATTTTTTTTCATTCATTCATTCAACCTTTATTTAAAGGACAACACCCACCGTGACAGTAACAATTCACCATATTGGAGAATTACTGTAGTATTTTATGAATTTTATTTTCATTTTTGCATTTGGGCCAGGCGAGGGTTAAAAAAAAAAAAAAAAAAAAACATTCCCGAATGAATCCGGAAACCTGGCCGAAGAGTCCCGAAGGGTCATGTGACTTTTGTGACATCTCCACCCAGAAAGCAGAAAGGTAGGAGTGCGTTTCCATGGAGGTTTATGAGAGAGAGTAGGAGAAAACTGCATATTTCCTGCATATTTCCTGGTGCATTTGTGTGTACTGTATATGGACCAGCGCTCTGATTTTATTTATTATTTATTTTATAACACCGCTGCGGACCTGTTGTTGCTCTCATCTGCCCAAAGGAGCGAGCTGCGAGCCGCGCGCGTCCCTGGCTCCTCGTTCCTTTGAAGTTCCTCGTGCCGGTGTAATTTGCTCCCTCGAGTGTATGCATTTGCTCTCCTCAGCTGCAAGGAGCACGGGTCGGGAAGCACGCGGGGAGCTCGAACGCAGAGCTCAGCTGCGCGGCTGGCTCTGACTGCCTTTCTGGTCACGGGGGGAGAATAAAAAGTCGATGCGGAAATGAATGAATTTGTCGCGATCAAACGAATTAAACTAGTATGTCTAAGTGGATGCTCGCTCAGAATATGAGTGAGCGACAGCAGGATTAATCAACAGGCAGCTTTAGGGAATATTTAAAAATGCTTCCTTTTTCTTTTCCTCTGCTCGCCTGTAACTCCAAGGCGTCACTTTGGTGACGTGAATGCCCTTGTGAATGCCCATATATGGAGAGGAGCAGATTTTCCCAGAGCTGCATGCTAAAATCTGCTATAAATCATGAAATAACACATTTACCGTTATTTCTCCACAATATAAGTAATCGCTCCTGTATTTTTTTTAAATAAACTAATAAATATTAATGGCGATGCAATTTGAAAACATGGTGGGTGTTGGACTTTAAACAGATAAGTCACATTGAGCCTCGAAGACTCATTTACAAGTGAGATCTGTTGGACAGACAATAAAAATGGTGAAAAATGACACATAGGGTTTGGAGACAAAAAAAATCCTAACACATTTTTGACCTCTGTTTGAAGGTCAAAAATGTGGTCATGAAAAAAAAATCTTGCGCACAAGCACATAATGATGCCGACATTACGCGGGTGGGGGGTGGGGTGGGGGGGTACTCAAAGGCGGTGTAACAGCCTGAACCTTCAACAATAAATATTATGCGCTTAAAATCCTAAATTTCTCCACCCCTTTATTGTTTTGGAGCAATTATCCCCTAACACGCTGACAGATAAACCAGCTGGTCCACCGGTGAACACGCCCCTTTTTGAGAAATGTGAAAGGAAGCGGAAAGGAAGCGTGAAGAGGAGCGGGGTGTGTCATCTTCAGCTGTTTGGAAGTGTGGACGATGTGATTTTGGATTACTGGAGCCTCGACTGGATGCAACAAAATTGCTTCTGTTTGAACTGTCTTCTCCCCCCCCATCGTCGGTAGCGTGAGTGAAACAAACCAGCTGTTTTTCATCTGCGACCTCTGTGGATTATTAAAACTTGGTGTGCCGCCGAGCACTGGTTTTGGAACAGAGATTAACTGCTGGACTCACGCTCGAGCCACGTTCCTCTTTAAGTTAAGTGATTATTATTGGATGAACTATTGTTTTGTTTAAAACTTTGTGTGCCGCCGAGCACTGGTTTTGGGACAGAGATTAACTGCTCGAGCCACATTCCTCTTTAAGTTGAGTTATTATTTGATGAATTATTGTTTTGTTTGTGTGGATAAATATATTGCCACCTGTTTGCTGCAGCAGGATTGTTGAACTTTGTGTGCCGCCGAGCATCGGGCGGTGGAATTGATTAAATACAGTACTGTACTAAGTTTGTTAAATATTGCTTTCTTTTGTATAATAATAATAATAATAATAATAATTGTCTAATCTTGTCATCTGCGTATGTTTCCCATACACAGACGAAATTCGTCTCTGCATTTAACCCAACCACCTACCAGGTGGTGCAGTGAGCAGCCATAGAAGGCGCTCGGGGAGCTGGAGAAATAGGTGTGCACTCATAGACACCCCAAGGTGTGTAGTGGCCGGGACGCGAACCCGCGTCCTTCGGGTCCCAAGTCAAACGCCCTAACCACTACACCATCGAATTATTATGAGGAATTTTGTTTGTATCCAGGCCGTAAATACACTTGATTTTGAAAAAAAAACATTATGTAGTTGATGGGTTTATTTCATTTAGTGTAAGGGTGTGATCACATTAAGTGTTTAACATCCTTTGTTCTAGTTTTGTGTTAAAGGGCAAATATATTATTTATTTATTTATATATTTATATAATTAGACATCTTGTATGTCAGGAGAGAGACCTGGCTGGCACCCCAAACAAAAGCCTGTCTCACAAAACAGCGGTTGAGCAGCCAGCTCGCAGAGAGATTTAAGATCATGCTTACTGTTGAGTTTCATGGAAGGATCCATTATCACTGCAAATGCAACTTTTAGAAGTTTTTACTGGTTCAGATTATTGTCTTTCCTGCTCGTGTGACATTTTTTGTTTAAAACAAACGGGGTCAGCAAGTAACTGGACCTATTGTTAAATCCCTTTTTTATTAATAAATGACATTTGATTTCAGTAAAACGTGACAGTTTCAAGGGTTTTCTGTAAATGTTTGCAGAAAACCACAATTTAAAATATACTTATGAGAACACTTTTCATTAAAACTCAACAAAACAAATGTTTAATTTGTCTAACATTATTGTAATGTGCTGAGCCAGCAGAAAGGTCAGACTTCAGGAAATCTTCAGGAAATCTGAGCTATTTTATGAAGTGTAATGGATCTTTTACAGCTCAATTATTATCTTTTTTGTTACATAACTACAAAAGTTGAACATATGATGAGAGTTTTCTTCTTGTTTCAGGACTGATGGATCCAGAGTGAGGTGCCATGGCTTTAATGATCCCCCCAGTGAAACTCAAATGGCTGGAGCACCTGAACAGCTTGTGGATCACGGAGGACAGCGAGTCCATCGCCACACGGGATGGCGTCTCAGTGCTCTACTCCAAGCTGTTGGCCAACAAAGAGGTGGTACTGCTCCCCCAGCAGGTGCTGTGCCTGAAGGGCCCCCAGCTTCCTGACTTTGAACGTGAGTCTCTCTCCAGCGATGAACAGGAGCACTACCTGGACGCTCTGCTCTGCAGCCAGCTGGCCTTAGCCAAGATGGTCTGCTCAGATTCCCCATTTGCTGGTGCCCTGCGGAAACGTGTGCTGGTACTCCAACGCATCTTCTACGCTCTTTCCAACAAGTACCACGACAAGGGCAAGGTCAAGCAGCAGCAGCACACTCCGGAAAATAATTCCAGCTCGGCCGATTTGCACTCTGTTAGCGAGCGCCCGCGCTCCAGCACTGATGCCCTCATCGAAATGGGTGTCCGGACTGGCCTCAGTCTTTTGTTTGCTCTGCTTCGCCAGAACTGGATGTTGCCCCCTCCACCTGGGCCCGGCGGAAGTTTTGGAGGCAACATAAACTTATGCAATGATGTCATTCATACAGCCATTGATGTAGTGAGCTCTCTGCCTCCCCTCTCTCTGGCTAACGAGAGTAAGATCCCTGCCATGGGCCTGGACTGCCTGGCCCAGGTCACAACCTTCCTGAAGGGAGTCACCATGCCAAATTCTGGGGCGGACATTTTAGGCCGCCGACTGGCCTCGGAGCTTCTGTTGGGGCTGGCGTCACAGCGAGGCTCCCTACGCTATTTGTTGGAGTGGATTGAGATGGCTCTGGCTGCATCTGCTGTGGTCAATACCATGGAGCAAAACCAGGCACTGCAGAGCCACGAGGGGCTCATCAGCTACGACTGTTTCATAAACATCCTCATGCAGATGAGGCGCTCTTTGGTAAGTAATCATGTGAGCAGAAGATGAACAAGTTAGTTTTGTTAATGCCTGATAAAGCTTGTCGTTTTTAAAGTAGAGGTAAACATCTAAAACAGCTCAGGATTTATTTGTACCTAAAATTGAAGTCGTGGACAGAGAACTAAAGTTTCATTGTCAGAACCACCAAATGTTTCCACTATACTGATCTTCTGGTTTAATGCCTGAAAACAAGATAACACAGAAAGCATTTTTTAAAAGAAAATCATGACATTGGTATTTTTGCTAAAGGCTATCACACGGTCCAAATCTTAAACTGGCCCATGTTTACTAAGCCAGTTTATTTAACCATGTCTGTCAGTGGTGTCCAAATCTTTGACATGCAGGCCAAGATCGTCACATTGAAAGTACTTACGGGCTACAAACATTAGTATTTTTTCTATAAAATTACATGCATACTTTTTACATAACTGTACACAATATTTTGTGTCTCTGTGATGGACTTGCGACCTGTCCAGGGTGTCCCTGCCTCTCGCACAGTGATAGCTGGACATGGACACGAGTGACCCCCCGCGATCCGAAAAGGAAGAAGCGGGTAAAAGATGATGGATGGATGGATATTTTAGCAACGGTACAAAAGTATTCTAATTTTGGTGGAAAAGGAGTTTGTTATTTTGGAAGTCCCAAAACAAAAGCAAAAAAAATCTGGCATAAAATGTCTCCATTAAAAAAAATGCATCGAGTTTGTTTGATTTGTGGAGTTTATTCAATTCAATTCAGTTTATTTATATAGCGCCAAGTCACAACAGAAGTAATCTCAGGGCTCTGAACAGTAATATTCATATATAAAAATAAGTTAACAGTAACCCTTTATTCATATTTAAAAATAATAATTTAACATTTATCTGAGGAGCAGACTGCTTTGAATTTAACTCCATCGCAGAACTCTCATCTTGAGCAATCACGAAGGAGACAGTGGAAAGGAAAAACTCCCTCATGACTCGTGAGGAAGAAACCTTTAGCACAGGGGTGTCAAACTCACTTAAAAAAGGGGGCCAAAATTAAACCCTTTTTCAAACTAAGGGCCAATTTCAGAAACTACATTAACTCAAATCAAATACCCAGCATCTTATCTTGGTCACAGTTCCTCAACAAGTGTTTGTTTGATCTCATTTGATGTTCTCTGTTGTGCTTTCAACATCATAATCAAAGATTACTGAAAAAAATTAAGAGATAGAAGTATTTTACATTTCACATATTATCGTGGGGGCCAGATTAAAGCTTCAGTATGTAGCTTTTTTTATAAACATATTTCTTCACTCTGTCACTACCTCCTGACAGACTTATGTTAGCCAGGTAATCTCTGAAAATAAATTAAAAAAAATATTGTCCCCTTGCTTCTCCAGAAAGCATTTCTAAAAAGAAAAGGTAACACGCCATTTTCCAGCCAATAAAAACAGAGTTTTTAATCAGCCAATAAAGAGCTGCGTTCCAGTTGTCCTCAACAGAGCTTCTCACGCCCCAACCCACGCCCCCACCTGTCCCAGCCCCAGCGCACATTCTCGTTCAAAGGATTGGAAAGCGATGCAGGACTGTTTTGTATGTCACACAAATGTATTAAATTCCCCTTCTTAATCCCTGATCAGGACTTTTTTTTCTTCTTCCAAAAGTCAAATAATCGCTTCAACCACCGCTATGTACCGCTCCCTCTGCCGACTGCAATGAATGAGGAAGTGAAATTGTCACGAGTGAATAAAAGTAGGGTTCAACGTGGCTGCCAGAGGCTCTGAAGATTTCCTGGTCTTCTGGTGTGCTGGACTAGCGCTCAATGGTTTTTTTTTTATTTTTTAGAAGGTTTTATTAACATATAAACACAGAATATTGCAGCGTCTCCGAGAGACTGCAGCTGGGGGCGGAGCAGATCTCAAGTTCACAGACCACGGACTGTCAGAATGCTTTTCCTTGTTGAAAATTTTTCTAAGTGTTTTGGCCATACAGAAATCGCAGATAGTAGCTTTAAAGGAGACCACATATTGGTTTTTTACATTTTTATGGTATTTATGTGGGCTATCCAGACCATATTCATTCAATTTAATGCACAAAATAATTCTTAGATAATAAAATATCCCCTTTCTAGTTATGCATTTTCTGACTTCCGTTCTAAACGACCGGTTTATGATAATGAGCTTTGAAGGCTACTCCCTACAAAAATCTGTTTACATTAACTCCGCCCTTTGTAACAGCCAGTATCTCTAATATGTTGTTGTTTTAAAATTAGCTCTTTTTTTATTACTCATTTGACTTAAGGGCGAGATACACTCGAGCGTCCTCACGATACGCCAATACGCAGCGTACGTACGCCCCGTACGCAGCGTAGCCCCGCGTAGCCCCTCAGGGCAAGTACGCGCAAAAGTATTTTTTTACTACGCATACGCGATTCGCATACGCGATGCGCGGTGTCTGATCTAAACTTCCCCGGCGCCGGACTGTTTTGTATGTTACACAAATGAAATAAATTCCTCTTTTTTATCGCTGATCGGGCCTTTTCTTTTGTTTTTTTGCCTAAAGTCAAGTAACCGCTTCTTCCTCCGTTCACTCGATGAATGAAATGAATGAATTCAGGTCCTACCTGGGTGCGCGATGTTTTATATATTCCCTGGTGGGCTGTGGTGGGCTGTGGGCTGCAGGAAAAGCACTCCGTGCTCAGCTGCTCATATTACAACAAGGAGAACGCGAGCGTTTGGAGCGAAAAACTAGCGGAAGTGACGATCGGAAGTGACGGTACGGAGGAAATGACGTTAGAATTTGGAGCGAAAACACGAGAATCTACGCGAGAACGAAAGCCGAGTGTAGCAGCGGCTCCGTATACGCGCGTATACGTCCGTATACGCGCGTATACGGAGTCTGCTTAGTGTATCTCGGGCTTTACTGTTAGTGCTAGCTTAAGATAACTTACAGAAAGCCGCCTGCACGCGCCGCCATTTGCAGCTCCTTTTAGCATTAGCCCACCTCCGAGGGCTAATGTTAGCTCTTCCTCCTCCGGGTGGGCGGTGCTTAGCTCCGCTCGTTGCATGCAACGCTTTTGGGAGCGATCGCTGCTTCAGTCCACACACACACAAAGTTCACAGAGTGTCTCCAGTTAATTTATCCGTATGAGGCAACCTCTGACCGGACCCCCGGACCTCAGAAGCCAGCAGTAGCCAGCAGTTCCCGCCCACAGATGGTGCCTTCGCCGGCGGTCTGCTCGTTTTATTTCTGCTGGCTGCGCTTTGGGAGCGATCGCTAATACGCTAAAAATTGAACTAAAACGTAAAAATAACAATTATACTTTATTTATAAAGCCATTTAAAACAACCACAGCTGCAACAAAGTGCTGTGCACATGAAATTAAGAACATTTAAACAAAAGATGAATCAGGTGAGGGGCTGGACTCAGGTTTGGGGTGGGTTGTGCCTGCGGCTTGTGACGTCACAAGCCGCAGGATTTGAAAATGAGACAAATCTATCACAGACAAATAAATCTACTTAGAGTAAATATACCACTGGGTGCATTTCTTTGGCCCTAGGACTGTTTTTTTATGAAGTACATACCTAAAGTTGAGTAAAAAAAAACATTAAAAAGTGAATTTTGAATATGCGGTCCCCTTAAGATGTCAACGAGGCCCATATTTGACCCCGGGCCTTGAGTTTGACACATATGCTTTAGCAGAACCAGGCTCAGGACCGGCTGGGTTTGGTAGGTACAGGTACACAATGGCCGGTCAAGATTCACATGTTAAGACAGAAATAGTATCAAATGAAAACTACTCAATTTTAACAATTCATTTAGGGAAATAAGTTCAATTTGTCCTCTGTACATTTATCTATTTATTAAAAATATACAGTATATACAGTATTTTTATTTTTTATTGTTTTTATTTATAAAATATATATGGGGTCTTGGGCTTTGATCGCTCCTTCGTCTGCCTCGGGCTTTGGGGGGACGGATCTCTGATGCTTCACAGTCGCTACTAAATGTTCTATTGGAGGAACCTTATACACTTATGCATGCTCACAACCACACACAAATGGATGCAGGGATGTATATATATATATATATATGCAGATATGTAGATGGGTATATAAATGAATATAAAAGTATATGTATGTATACTACTGTATATATATATCTGTAGATATGTAGATGGGTATATATATAAATGAATATAAAAGTATATGTATGTATACTACTGTATATATATAGTTGTAGATATGGGTATGTGTATTTATAGAATTCTACTGCAAGCTCATGAATATTATTAGTCTTTATGCATGTATGTTCCATTGTTGTGTTCTGTCATGTGCTTTGCAGGATTGTGGACGGAGGTTGGGTGTGTTTGCCTTGTGCTCTTTTGGTTGATAATTGTTGATTTGTTGCCTTACTTTCTCTTTTCTTTCTTTCTCTCTTAAAAAAAAAAAAAAAAAAAATATATATATATATATATATAATAATAAATATATATTATAGTTTGCTATTATTATTAATACAGTGCTTCTAATTGTTTTTTTATATAATTAATTCTTTAGAACTAGAAGGCTCACTTTAGCATTGCACATTACTGAATTATCTTTTGAATCATTTACCAAACAGTTCCTTTCAGTATGAATGAAGCAAAATCACTGGGTCAACAATGGTCATAATGAAAATGAAAATCACAAAGCCATGAAGTTGCAACTTAAAAATAGACTTTATTTTTACATATGTGAGTACTGTACCGGTATTTGCATTTCTGCTCTGATATGATTGCTCCACGAGCATCTATGACTGGGGTAATTTTTTACCTGTTGAAAGAGCAAAAATAAGTGAATGTGTTAAGACATTATTATTCATAAATTATTTAATCCTGAGGGAGAAAGTTATAAAAATATAAGAAAAAGAATAATCCAGGTTGAAAAAATCAAAAAGAAAAAGTGCAGTGATGACTTGTTACAACTATTTCTTACCCTAGCCCCTGCTGACTTGTGTCTCCAAAAGCTCGTGAGTTGTGGGAGCTGGAATACCGGACAGGACACCATACTGACATGGGTCAGTCGCTCGCATTGTAGTAAGGCGAGGCAGCCCATGTCCAGATGACACCCGTTTTCTGACAATGGCCCTTTGAATTTCTGCAATGTAACTGTAGTCCTTCTCCTCCTTTACAGCATACAAACTCCACTTTCGGGACTTCTTATAGAGTTTGTGATATCTGAATTTAGATATTACGCCAAATTTACACTACATGCGTTCCGGCTCCGTCCCGCTCCGGTCCGACCTCCGCAGCAAATACGCACCCATTATAATCAATGACAGAGTTTACACTGGCTCCGCACGGCGGCGGCGAGCAGCGGCGAGCGGACGGCAGTCCATCAAAATTAGAATCCATCCTATTTCTGCCGGACGCCGGAGCTGTGCCGGAGTCAACTTTCAAAGATTACGTCGCACCAACAGGAAAAGGAACGAGCACAACATCCGTATTTACAAAATAAAATCACCACGGGCGGACTAATCCTAGCTCTATACGGATTTATTTGTACAAAAATGCTGTCAAACTATCATTTATGACTACGCCTACAAACGCAATACAAGAAATAAATAAATAAAAAAGTATTTTATTCTGAAATGTAATACATCACTTCCTGTTGCTCAAACCATGTCCTGTCGCTCATTTACGAGAGAAGATCAAGGCAGCAGTCTCTACTGTTGTTCTCCTTCTTCCAACAGAATGAATTGTATGGTTCTGACTTACTTATTTATCACTTGATTTATAGCGGGATCTCGCAATTCCCGCGCATGCGTCTCGGAGCGGCGCATCCAGGCGGACCTGAGCGGAGCGGAGGTAGTGGAAATTGGACTCGCTCAGCTGCGACCTGCGGAGCGGGGCGGAGCCGGACCGCATGTAGTGTAAATTTGGCGTTAGACAGAAGATAAAAACAGAAGAAAGAAGATAACAAAATAACTATATTCCTTCATTGATAAGATAAGGTAACAATAATCTAATTATTATCATTATATCTTCCACAAATATATTTTTCTGTACAGTTTAGTTTATTAATATTAAACATTAAAGAATATAATCTATTTCAACAAGGGTTTTGCATAAAAACTTGGCATTATTTACTGGAGATAATCCAGTCTGTCTGTTAGAAAAGGACCTCATGAATTGCTGGATTTTAATACAACATTCAGAAAGTGATCATTGGGTGTACTTCTACAACTGATTAACCTTTGAAGTCGGTCAGACTGAATATGGTCGTCACAGCTAATCAACATTAGGAAACACAAAAATTGTTATAACTCAGTTATTCTTATTCACATTGTGCTAAAAACTGATGTTGTGGTAGCAGTCATTCCCAACATAGACTCTGATTATGATGTCTTGTGATGTAACTTGAGTTTCTACAACACTATCATTTCACAACATTAAAATATCTTCATATAGCATAAAGGGCAATTGTCAAAATCCATTCTTGTAATTAATACTGGAAGTATTTAATTTTGATAAGCTTTTAGTGTGTTAGAGATGCAGTTGAATAATTTAGCCAGCAGATGTCTCTATGAAGCTGCAGTCAGTTTATAACTAATTGACCGATTGCTGTTTTTTGCAATACAATGAATTGTTATAATGTGTGTAAATAATCACGTATATAACCAAAGGCCCTGTCACACTATAATGTTTTATTATAATTAGTAAATTATGAGTATAAAATTTAAGAAAAAAAAATGAGGCATGTTGTTTGTATTTTACTTATGTAATTGCACCACATTTAGTATTTAACTTTTTGTAGTAATATAAATAAAGTTGGATAAGTTGACATAAGGTGTTCAAAAATTTACGTTGCAACGCATTTACACTTTTCATAAAATGTTACGTATATTACGTACTGTATGGAACCATCGCGCTTTCTCTTGACTGGTCTGTGAACATGATGATTATAATCCAGGCCAGCCAGTAAGATTCTTGCTTCATACACAGGAGGGCTGAAGCTGAATCGCTTGCTGGCATACATCAAGATGTGATTGTGGAAAAACTCTAGCTCAGCAGTTGACTTGCATATTCAGTGAGAAATGACAGATTTTAAACATTATTTTCAAACTGCTATACAGTAGTTGAATAAAAATTGAATAACGTTTCAGAGTCAAAAGAGTATGAATAATATAAATCATTATAACTACCTAAATTTCAGGTACTTCGGAACCTCCTTCAGCCAGCGTTCATTCAGAATGATGTCAGATAAAACCTGATGGGCCACTGAGCCCTTCTCGATCCACGCCTTGTATCTCTGCTCCTCTAAGGGACCGTGTTGACAGGCATCAAGTGACCACTCATGTTCTCCTGTGACGTGGTGAAGTACGCCAATCCACATTTCCTATATTTTAAAAATGAAAACGGTTTCCAATAAATACTTATGAAATCTGTGTACAGTATAGTGTCAATGTCACATGTCAAAGTCACCTCAATGCTGAATAATTACCAGTATACAAAATAATTACATAGCATGTTTAGTTGAGTACAGTAGTAGTATTACTCACAAAGAAGTCATTGTAGTTTTCAGCTGTCTTGCAGCAGAACCAGAAATGATTGCAGATGTCCTTGTTCCACTGCAAAAGAATGGAGCAACCCCTTTGCTGCCCTGCCTAAAAAACACAAATAAAGAGCCTATTTAAAAATATTTATAATATATATAAATATATAATATATAATAATATATTTAAAATATATCAAAAAATATATAGACAGAATGTGAAACATTACACAATTTTGTTCCATAATTTCACGATTTTCACAGATTTATTTTATCATTCATTCAACCTTTATTTATACAGGCTAGCCTCGTTGAGCCACGGGGACCCATTTACAAGAGGGACCTGTCTCACTCACACCCAGGGTCAATTTAGAGTTACCAATCAGCCTAACATGCATGTTTTTGGACTGTGGGAGTAAAACGGAGCACCCGGAGAAAACCCACGCATGCACGGAGAGAACATGCAAACTCCACACAGAAAGGCCCCCCGGCCAGTGATTTGAACCATGGGACCTACTCGCTGAGAGGTAGCAGCTCTACCAGTTGTACCACCGTGCTACCTAATCAATTCACATTGTGCAAATGGCCACATCTGCTGAGACGTTTATTTATTAGAGCCTTTATTGTTTCGTTTTAATAATAAATGATTCATGCAAAGACACTTACTTGTCAAGCAGGAATGTTGCTAACTCTGCATCGCTTTGCAATCCTTTGAGCACCCGAAGCTCTCGCCACCTCTGAAAAGCACCTCCGATGTTTATCCGATTCCTTGCGCAATCTCTTTGTTTCTTTTTTTCTTTGATTTCTTCCTGTGTCTTCTTCTGTTTACCTGTGTTGGGTTTCCGAACCTGCGCCAATCGAGGAATTGGAAGTTTTAGTGGAGCGTTTGTTCCCGGAAAAGTAATAGGTTGATCCTCCGCCATTTTGAAACAGCTACTGTTTGAGACGGGAATGTGCGCGGATGTGCGCTGCAGCTGGGAGAGGCGGGGGAAGGGCGGGGGAAGATCGTGCATGAACAAAACTCTGTTTTTATTGGCTGGTTAAACTCGGGGCGCTCTGGTTTTTATAAATGCTTTTATTACCACTGGGAGACGCCAGAGGAATATAGTATTTCTCAAAGATTAGCTGTCTAACATCAGTCTGTCAAAAAACTGACAGAGAGAAGAAATATGTTTATAAAATAAGCTACATACTGAAGCTTTAAATTAGCAAATATTTATATGATTAAACTTATAATAGGGTGAATATCAAATATTGTTTTATTTTGATAATTACAGCTGAAACCACTGATGATCAGCTATGAAAATGTAGTGGTTATTTAGACAGAATTTGGGTGAAATTTTGCACATAACGTTAGAATAAACAGAAAATAAAACAGATGCTTCAAAGGGACTCATCTTTTTTAAACTATAAGTAATGTTGAATAATTATTAGATGGATACATTAATTAAAGCAGTACCAATCAGTGCTCTGTGGACAACGTGAACAGGTTCCATCACGTCCTCTTCGGTCCTCACAAGTCAAGTCGCGGCTTCCCCCCTGCTTCCTCGTTGGTAAGGCTTCATTAAATACGGCTGCAGACATGAATTAGAACCTGCTGTTTATTGTTTAACCCCCTGAAATAACTTTGGCTTCACAAACTGACTAAAAATCGCTCTATTCTTCACCCAGTTTGCTAAATTCGTCCGGTTCTGTATCGGCCGCCATGTTGTTTACAAGGGGCGCACTGAGCAGAGTCTCATCTCCTTACGTCACGTGACCTTTTGCGGAAGTTCTCGGATTTCTGTGGGCGTGTCCCAGCGAGAAAATTACCATAACTTGTAATGAAATTTTAATATATTTACAATTTATTTTGCAAAAACGAACATAGTTCAATGATAATATAGATATATACTGTATATATGTAGCTTTAAGTATAGTATAATATAATTGGCAAGATGGCGCCAGTGTGTTGGGCGTCTCGTCTGCCACTCTGTCTTTTTTTATTATTTTTGTTCCTCTGCTTTTATGATGTGGACTCTCTACTGGTGTATGATCGCCAAACCCTTTTTGGGCTTCGTCTGCCTGCTGCTAATATTTTACATCATCACGAGAAGCACGATTCTTTGCCCCCGCTGTTGGCCGGAGTTCCATCATACCTGTGCCGGGTACCACACCCCCCTCGCCGGAGAAGACGTCACAGGCGTCGAGGTAAACGCGGTGGGCTCTTGGTGAAGCTGAGGACCGTTTTGGCAAGTTCGCCGGGAGTATTCCTGTCCCAGATTGGATCATTTCCTGGTCTGCATGCTTCGCGGCGCTCCTTGGACCCGGTTGATTCCTGGCTGGTACCTGTTGTCGACTCGGATCAACATTTCCTTCCTCCACGTCTCACTCCTCCACATCTGCGCTGGCGAAGTGCTGACCTTGGAAATCTGCGACACTTTGCTCGGATTAATTCTCCTGCTGCATCGTCAGAACCAGTTCCTATCCGGATGGGTCTGGTAAACGCGAGATCTGTTGCAAACAAAACTTTTATTCTGAAGGATTTTTTTTCGTCTCAGGGTTTGGACTTTCTCTCCGTGACGGAATCTTGGATTTCTTCTGGTGAGTCCAGTGTTTTCTCAGAACTTTTACCCCATGGTTGCTCATATTTTAATACCCCAAGGCTCTCGGGCCGTGGAGGAGGTTTAGCTGTCATTTATAAATCTTGTTTTGACTGTAAGCAGTTGTCCCCCCCGACTGCTTTTTCTTCGTTTGAACTGAGCATGTTTGAGCTCGGCTGCACTCCTCCACTTTTGTGCGCAGTCATTTACAGGGCTCCCAAGTACAATAAGGATTTCATACGGGACTTTTCTGATTTTTTGAGTGATTACATGTCCAAATATGAGCAAATTTTATTTTTAGGAGACTTTAATATCCCGGTGTGCAGCCCTGGAAAGCCGCTGGTGAAGGATTTTTTAGATTTAGTGGATGCATTTGGTCTCACTCAATCAGTGAAGGGCCCAACGCATGAACGTAAACACACCCTCGACCTTGTCTTATCTTATGGATTGTCTATTTTAAACTTGGTAATTGGTGATGCATTGTTTTCCGACCATATGCCAGTTTTATTTGATTTTATTCCTGTTTCTAAAGCTGTTAAACCCTGTGCTCCTGCTCGAAGCTGCCGTGTTTTTAACTCATCCACTGCTGCTCATTTTTCCACAGCCTTTAATAGTTTAAATTCACTGCTCTCTGTGTCTCTCAGCACTGAGGAGTTTTCACTACATTTTGATTCTTTATGCAACACTATTCTGAATGATGTGGCCCCAATTAAAATTAGGCGTTCAAAGCCTAAATCTGACCCGTGGTTGAGTGACCACACCCGTGCCATTAGGCAGGTATGCAGGAAAAATGAACGCAAGTGGAGAAAGGATGGTCTCCAAGTCTCATTTGATATGGTGAGAGAGAGTTGGCGTCGCTATCAACAAGCTGTAAAAACAGCCAGAGCCAAATATTTCTCTGACATTATTGTTGCCAACTCTCACAACCCCCGTGTTCTTTATGATACAATCAACACGGTCCTAAATTCACATGAACCGGTTCCTATTGAAGCATCTAAAGAACTTTGTGATAAGTTCCTTCAATTTTTTTTGGACAAGGTTACGAACACGAGGGCTTGTATTTCTTTTCCTTCCCATGACCCTTCCATCCTGGTCCCCTGTCCTGCACTTTTTGATCATCTGGAGCCTATTTCTCTCTCCTACCTAGAGAAAATTGTCACCAGTATGAAACCATCAGGTTCCCCCCTTGATGTTGTACCTCCTTGTTTTCTTAAGGAGGTATTTTCTACAGTTGGCTCTTTTGTTCTAAATTTGATCAATAGCAGCTTAATGTTTAGCGTGGTGCCAGGCAATTTTAGACATGCTGTGGTTCAGCCATTATTGAAAAAACCTGGCCTTGATCCTACCTCTTTGTCCAACTTTAGGCCAATTTCAAAGTTACCTTTTATTTCAAAAATATTGGAAAAAGTTGTTTACACCCAGCTGAAGGACTTTTTGGATGAATTTAAAATTTTGGAGGTCTTCCAGTCTGGTTTTAAAACCTACCATAGCACTGAATCTGCTCTTTTAAGGGTTTTTAATGATATATTTTTATCGCTGGATTCTGGAAACTGTGTTTTACTTGTGCTTTTAGATTTAACAGCTGCTTTTGACACAGTCGACCATGAAATTCTTATCGCCAGATTGGAGCAATGGGTGGGCATCACTGGCTCAGCTCTGCAGTGGTTTAGGTCTTACCTTTCCAATCGAAGCTTCAGTGTGAAGATTGATAATTTTACCTCTGCATCTGCTGCCCTCCCCTGGGGTGTACCCCAGGGATCTATCCTTGGTCCTCTGCTCTTCTCACTTTACCTTCTGCCACTCGGCTCTATTTTCAGGAAACATGGTGTGCAGTTTCATTTGTATGCGGATGACTGTCAAGTCTATTTTCCTGTAAAACAAAATGGCTCCACGCAGTCTCTTCTGGACTGTCTTGGTGACATTAGAGGGTGGATGGCGCTTAATTTCCTTCATTTTAATGATAAAAAGACCGAGGTTATGGTCTTTAGATCTAGTGCTCCTGACAGTCCCACCACTTTTGATTTTTCCTCTTTGGCCCCATATGAAAAGTCGATTGTGACAAATCTAGGAGTGAAAATTGACCCCTGCCTGAAACTGGACTGTCACATCAACAGCATGGTTAAGTCCTCGTTCTTTCATCTGAGGCGCCTGTCAAAAATCAAGCCCCTCCTTTCTAGACGCCACTTAGAGACAGTAATCCACGCTTTTATTACTTCACGCCTGGATTATTGTAACTCTCTTCTGATTGGAGTAAATAAGGCCTCGCTTTCTCGGTTGCAGCTGGTACAAAATGCTGCTGCACGATTTTTGACTGGTACAGGCAGACGTGAGCACATCACTCCAGTTTTAATGTCCCTTCATTGGCTTCCTGTCCAGTTTCGAATCCATTTTAAAGTTTTATTGTTTGTTTTTAAGTCTTTGAACGGTTTTAGTCCCTCTTATCTGTCTGAACTGCTTCAACTTTATGTGCCATCACGTGCTCTCAGATCCGCTGACCAGATGCTTTTAGCAGTCCCAAAAACCTTTTATAAGACCAGAGGAGACAGAGCATTTTCAGCTCTGGCTCCTAAATTGTGGAACGAGCTGCCACTGAAGGTCAGGCAGGCCCCATCAATATCTGTTTTTAAAACTCGTTTAAAAACACATATGTTTTCATTGGCTTTTAAACCAGAATGAGTTCACATCTCTGTTTTAGTGTTGTATTATTTTACTTGTGATGTACCGATATTTATATGATTGAGATTGATTGTTTTTATTGTTTTGTGCTTGTTTTTATTCTTGTACAGCACTTCGGACGGCTGCTGCTGTATTTTTAAGTGCTTTATAAATAAACTGGTATGGTATGGTATGGTAATAAATAAAGTCCAGTTGTTTTTTGTCTTGAACTTTTTTGAATTTGTCATTATTGCCACGTTTTCCTATTACCGGTACATGACACAACAGCCAACCTCATGCCATACACCTGTTACTACTCTGCTGCCATCAAGTACTGCTGTTTTTTTTTTTTTTTTTCAGTCAGAATGAATGGAAACGGTCATATCTCAGTCAAAAAATGGTTTATAAATATGGGAAAAAATCTATAAATATGTCACTTCAGCCTATAAGTCGCAGGGCATGTAAATTATGCAAAAAACTGCGACTTACAGGATGAAAAATACAGTAGTTATTATTTTTCTCCCTCTCTTTTTGAATTGTGCATGTGTTCAGTGTTGAATTATTTTAACTAAACTGTTCTCTTTTCAAGTTTACGTTTTTTCATTTGCCATTAGAGATAACAATTAAATAACTTTTTGTCTTGGGTTAGATTTAAATAACAGATAGGTCAGTGCTTTTATTGAGGCAAGAAGCAACTTCATGTATCCAGTAATTGTTATAAAACTACATTTACTACCAAAATTTAGGAAGAAAATCGCAGCCATCTTATCACTTTACACTTACCGGTAGTTGCTCTGAACTGAAATACAAGAGGTTGCCGCTACAGTTGCAGCTCAGTGTCGTGATGGTATTAAAAATATTGTGATGGTATTAAAAAGGTATTAAAATGTATTAAATTTAACTTAAGAATTTCAGTATATACCCTGTAAAACCTCTAAGCAAGCCATCCTGTGTCTAGATGCAGAGAAGGCTTTTGACCAGGTGGAATGGCAGTATCTTTTGAAGGTTCTGGAGAGATTTGGTCCGGGTTCGTCTTTTATCTCTTGGGTGCGTATACTGTACTCTCAGCCTACAGCTTCAGTACTTACTAACTTAAGGCTCCAGTATAGCTCTGCGTTCGGCCGAACGCCGCTCTACTCACGCGTTCTGTGCGCAGGCAGTTCACAGTATAGCTCTGCGTTCGTTCTCTTTAAATGGCCAGGCTCCTGTATACCTTTGTCAGCTTTTGACTAAATACTCTGCTGCCCGTGACCTACGATCACAGACCCAGAACTTCTTGGATGTTCCACGTACACGGATGAAAACTAAAGGGGACAGGGCCTTTCAGTCAGTGGCCCCCAGGCTTTGGAATAGTCTGCCCCTGCAGCTTCGTTTTGCTGACTCTGTTGAGGTTTTTAAAAAACAACTGAAAACACTTTTATTTGCTCAGGCTTTTATGTCATGATTTTATTGTATTTTGCATTGATTGATATTTGTAGATTTTATGCTAGTTTTATTCTGTGTATATTTTTGCTATTGATTTTTGTTGTACAGCGCTTTGTGATTCTATGTCTGTGATAAGCGCTCTAGAAATAAACATTACTTACTTACTTACTTACTTCTCGCGTTAATGCTTGCGTTTCGCACCAAATTCTTGACGTCATTTGAGCAGCAGCAGGGCAGAGCGTTTACCTACGGGACAAATTGAGGTCGCTGATTGGTCATTTGCTGACACGCCTACTGAATTGATTGACAAGTCGGGTGGGGGAAAAAGGCACAAGCCTGGCCAGCCGTAGCGGTGTTCTGTGTTTATATGTTAATAAAAAGCTCTAAAAAATAAAATAAAAACAGGGAGCGCTGTTCCAGCAGACTCGGAAATCTCTAGAACCTCGCGCAGCCACGTTGGACCCGAGTTTAATTTGCTCGTGAAAAATTCATTCATTTCCTCATCATTTCAGTCATGGAGTCAGCGGAGGAGGAAGCGATCACTTGACTTTTGGCAAAAAAAACAAAAGAAAAGGCCAGATCAGGGATGAAGAAGGGGAATTTAATAGATTTGTGTCGCATACAAAACAGTCCGGCGCCGGGCAGTTTATTGTGCGACAACGCGTTCGCGGTCGTAAAATTTGAGCTTGGCGTGCTCGTGCCCGCGTTCGAATGCCTGTGCCTCTGTGTTCGAATGGCGTCGAGCGGCGTTAGGCCAAACGCAGAGCTATACTGGGGCCTTTAGATAGGTCCCCCTCCTTCCCTTTGAAAAGAGGTACGCGGCAGGGGTGCCCCCTCTCGCCGCTCCTTTTTGCTTTATCTATCGAACCCTAGGCAATTAGTACTGTATAAGGAATCATGTCCTTATTAAACCTATAACATTAGGTGGAATTGATCATAAAATCTCTTTATATGCGGATGGTGTGGCGGATGGACTGAGCACCTGTGGAGGAAGTGGACGCGGGCACACCTTGGCTGCCGCTGCTCCTCGTACTTTTTGCTTTTTGAAGCCTTTTTATTACTTTCTGCTGTTTTTTTTCACCAAGCCTTGTTGGACATTTCTACCTTTCTCGACTGCAGAGTGCGACAGGCGTAAAGCCTGTGTACAGCACCTGTACGGGCGGACGCGGACATTTCTACCTTTCTTTAACCTTTCTACCTTTCTTGAACGCAGAGTGCGACAGGCGTTAAGCCTGTGTACAGCACCTGTGTGAACGGACGCGGACATTTCTACCTTTCTGTGATTAAGTTTTGTGTTTTAGTTAGTTTTAGAGCAACTGTCTTTTCTGACTGCGTTGTGGATCTGCAAACATTATAAGTTGCCGGT
>JBBPBX010048459.1:0-25742 GCA_038048925.1 Garcialebias charrua | reverse complement strand
GCAGGGCCGGATTAACAACCCCAGGGGCCCCTGGGCACCGAAGCTCACAGGGCCCCCTCCCTAACCTAACACCCATTTTACTATATATATATATATATATATATATATATATATATAATATATATTGTATTGACTACTACTATATACTACTGTATTGACTGTATTGTATATATAATACTACTGTATTGACATCATTCAGCAGCAAATCCCATCCATCCATCCATCCATCCTTCATCAGCAAATGATGTCAAACATGAACACTTCTGAAAGAGCAGCAGCTACTGCATTGACATCAATCAGCAGCAAACCAGTAGCAAATCACATCCATCAGAAACATGTTGCAACCATGGTGACACCAGTGCCTTGGTGTGCACTGTGCAGTCCATGTCCACGTGCATGAAAAACAAGTCCATGAGCTCTAAGAAAGCTCGAAGCAGCAGAAAAAGAAAAATAATTCCCTTACTTTGATTGAAGTGTAGGTAGACAGTCTGTATGATGTTTTTCTCAAGTTCAAACCTGGATCACATGGAACTCAACCATGAATGATGGGGAGCATTTGAGGCCAGGTGTGAGTTCAGGTGTTCTGTTGGGGAGGTCAGCTGCATCCACTTCTCTGCTGTTCCCTGGGACTGCCACCTTTCTTTCTCCTGAGGTGAGACCACCTCACCTCAGGCTGTTTGCAGTCACACATTCCTCATACAGCTCATCCATACTTGTTTAGCCTGCCAAAAGGTGTTAAAAAATTCATTAGTGACACATAGCCTAGGTTATGTAGTGATAAATAAATGGAAAAACGTGTATTGTTTATATTTATAAATTTAGCATTGTAGTATGTAAACTACATTTTGAAATGTATTTATTAATTACCTATATGAACTGTGATTTTTTTAAAGATGGACAAGGTTGTATGTTTGCATAGTGTAAAGTAAATGTATTTATTTTTATTTTATTTATTAAAATTCATTCATTTCACTAAAACAAAGTCAACAACTCAATAAAAAATAAAAAACATACATTCAAAATAAAATGAAAGGCAGCAGATGAAGAATAATCTTATAATCTCTGCCCCTTTTTTACCCAAATAAACTCACAACAATGATTTATCAAAGAACAAAATTAATTGCATCACCAAATGTAAGATTACATCATCTTAAACAACTCAAATAAATTCTTATGTTATTTTTCATATTCCTTCAAAAAAAATCACTTTTAGCAATCTCTTAAATTCACAATTATGTACTTATTTGTACGTGTCAGTTGTACACTTTTGTTTATAACTATCAATAATTAAACATGGTTCACAACTACACTGGAAATTATTGAATTTTTACCTGCCAACCAGGTGAAGACTTTCAGTGATCTTCTCCACTTCTTCTTCAAGGGTTCTCCTGGTTTTGTTACATTTATTATCCGTCCGTCCATCCATTATCTTTACCTGCTTTCTCCTGTGCCCATGTCCAGCACGAAGTTTCTGCCCTGGTGCATGGTTCTGGTGGTCCAGAGCGCCGGAGCTCCGGCGCGCGCCGGGGCCGTTCTGGATCATGTACCCAGGCAGGGAGCCTCTTGGTGGGGCTTCAAAGCAGCATGGCCGGCCTGGTTCTCAGTTGAGCTCCGGCGCGCGCGCGCCGGGGGCCGTTCTGGATCGTCTACCCAGGCAGGGAGCCTCTTGGTGGGGCTTCAAAGCAGCATGGCCGGCCTGGTTCTCAGTTGAGCTCCGGCGCGCGCCGGGGGACCTTCGGACGGATTTATCTCGGAAACAATGCTTCGTCTGGCGGCCTCGTAGCTGCCGTGTCTTCCGTAAACTGCCAAGACTGGACCAATGAGATGAGCCGGATTCTGTAGTTTCAATCACGTGTGTAAAAGGGCTGTCAGCTCATTGGTCACAGAGCTTCTTCTTCTTCTATTGTTTATTGGCGGTTGGCGAACTTATTTTAAGCACATTACCGCCACCAACCGGACTGAGTGTGTGCATTGCCGTCTGCTCCCAATCATACACGTCATGTCAACAAACTAAAAGACACTTATGAGTTGTTTTTGAAAAACAACTTTTTATTTTATTTGGGTTGGATAATAAGGAAAATTGAGGACAAAGCATTGTTTTATCTACGTCTAGCGACAATAAAAAAATAAAATAAAAAATAAAAAATTTCTGCCAGGTTGAACTGCTCACTCCTGGCCAGCAGAGGGCCCCATTGAGCTGTCGGGCCCCTGGGCACCCGCCCGGTGTGCCCGTATTATAGATCCGGCCCTGCTTCCACCGCAGATCCTCCTATGTGCAGTGGGGGTTGGGGTGGGTAGGTGTGTTTATTCCTTCTGAAGTCCAGGACAATCTCCTTTGTCTTCTTCACATTGATGTGAAGGTTATTCTCTTTGCACCAGCTCTCCAGGTGTTCCACCTCCTGCCTGTAGCTGGACTCATCGTTACTTGTGATGCATCCCACCACCACTGTATCAGATTCTGTAAACTTTACAATATGACAGCCTGGATGGGTAGGTGCGCAGGCATATGTGAGCAGAGTGAACAAGATGGGGTTCAACACACAGCCCTGAGGAGAGCCAGTGCTGAGGGTTATGGTGGAGGAGAAGTTGTGGATCCTCACAGACTGTGGCCTCTTTGTTAAGAAGACTAGGACCCAGTTGCAAATGGAGGGGCTTAGTCCTAGTGTGAATAGTTTGTCCATCGGGGTTTGGGGGATCATGGTGTTGAAGGCAGACATGAAGTCATAAAATAAAAATATAGATACAAACAGCAGCAGAAACTAACTAAAATGACCAACACTGTATAGTACAGAGAGGATCAACACAAATCCCTCTGTGTTAAAGGCAAGAGAATAGAAGTGGGTTTTCAAGCTAGACTTAAAGACTGTGAGTGTGGGAGCCTGCCTGACACTCAGTGGCAACTCATTCCACAGTCTGGGACCTGCAACTGAGAAAGCCCTGTCACCTCTGAGCTTACAATGGGTTTCTGGAACTGAAAGAAGCATCTGGTCTGCTGACCTCAGAGTGAGGTGGGACATATGGCTGGAGAAGATCTGTGAAATAAGGTGGAGCGGAACTGTTTAGAGATTTAAAAAACATATACTGTACATGAGTATTTTAAACTGGATTCGAAGGTGAATGGGTAGCCAGTGCAAGGAGGCCAAAACTGGTGTGATGGGCTCTCGATGGCCTGTACCAGTTAAAAATCGGGCTGCAACATTTTGGACCAGCTGTAGACGTGCAATGGAGGACTGACTGATTCCAAACAGAAGTGAATTGCAGTAATCGAGCCTCGATGTTATGAAAGCATGGATTACTGTCTCAAGGTTCTTGTTGCATAAAATGGGCTTTAGCTAGACAGCCGCCTCAGCTGAAAAAAGCAGGATTTAACAATCATGTTTACATGACTGTTAAGTTTCAGAGAAGGGTCCATTATCACCCCCCCATTAGTGACCCTTTGTTTCTCTAGCGGGGCTAGAGAGCGGAGGTCAATGTTGTGGTTCATGAATGAGCCATTGGGGTGGAACAACATGACTTCAGACTTCTTCTCATTATTGAAACTTAAGAAGTTTGAAGCCATCAAATCATGGATGTCGGCCAGGCAGTCAAGAAGAGGTTGAATAGAGCATGAGCCTCTGTGCCTCAGGGGGAAGTAAATTTGACAATCATCGGCGTAGAAATGAAAGGCTATGTTGTGTTTGTGGAAAATAGCACCTAGTGGCAGTGGCAGCAAGTTTAACGAAAAGAGAAGGGGATCAAGGATAGACCCCTGCGGTACCCCCCACGGAAGTATGCATACTGGTGTGGGTACTATTGTGAGTGGTAAAAGTTTGTGAACCTCTAGGATTATCAGTTAATTTGAAGGTGGAATTAGAGTCAGGTGTTTTCAATCAATGGATGATGATCTGGCGAGCGCCTGGTGGCCGGGCTTTTACCCATGGAGCCCGGCCGGGCACAGCCCGAAGAGGAGACGTGGGTCCCCCTTCCCATGGGCTCACCACCTGTGGGAGGGGCCAAAGGGGTCGGGTGCAATGTGAGATGGGTGGTGGCCGAGGGCGGGGACCCTGGCGGTCTGATCCTCGGCTACAGAAGCTGGCCATTGGGACATGGAATGTCACCTCTCTGGTGGGGAAGGAGCCTGAGCTAGTGTGTGAGGTTGAGAGGTTCCGACTAGAAATAGTCGGACTCACCTCAACGCATGGCTCTGGCTCTGGAACCAGTTTCCTTGAGAGGGGTTGGACACTCTTCCACTCTGGAGTTGCCCCTGGTGAGAGGCGCCGAGCAGGAGTGGGCATACTGGTTGCCCCCCATCTTGGTGCCTGTACGTTGGGGTTCACCCCGGTGAACGAGAGGGTAGCCTCCCTTCGCCTACGTGTGGGGGGACGGGCTCTGACTGTTGTTTGTGCCTATGCACCAAACGGCAGCTCAGACTACCCACCCTTTTTGGAGTCCTTGGAGGGGGTATTGGAGAGTGCGCCTCCTGGGGACTCCCTTGTTCTACTGGGGGACTTCAACGCTCACGTGGGCAATGACAGTGAGACCTGGAGGGGTGTGGTTGGGAGGAACGGCCCCCCTGATCTGAACCAGAGTGGTGTTCTGTTATTGGACTTCTGTGCTCGTCATGGATTGTCCATAACGAACACCATGTTTAAGCATAAGGGTGTCCATATGTGCTCTTGGCACCAGGACACCCTAGGTCGCAGTTCGATGATCGACTTTGTTGTCGTCTCATCTGATCTGCGGCCGCATGTCTTGGACACTCGGGTGAGGAGAGGGGCGGAGCTGTCTACTGACCACTACCTGGTGGTGAGTTTGCTCCGATGGTGGGGGAGGATGCCGGTCAGACCTGGCAGACCCAAACGTATCGTGAGGGTCTGCTGGGAACGTCTGGCAGAGTCTCCCGTAAGACGGAGCTTTAACTCCCACCTCCGGGAGAGCTTTGAACACGTTCCGAGGGAGGCGGGGGACATGGAGTCCGAGTGGGCCGTGTTCCGCGCCTCTATTGTCGAGGCAGCTTATCGGAGCTGTGGCCGCAAGGTTGTTGGTGCCTGTCGAGGTGGCAACCCTCGAACCCGGTGGTGGACACCGGCAGTGAGGGATGCTGTCAGGCTGAAGAAGGAGTCCTATTGGGCCTTTTTGGCTTGTGGGACCCCGGAAGCAGCTGATAGGTACCGGCAGTCCAAGCGGCATGCGGCTCGGGTGGTTGCTGAGGCAAAAACTCGGGCGTGGGAGGAGTTCGGAGAGGCCATGGAGAATGACTTCCGTACGGCTTCGAGGCGATTCTGGTCCACCATCCGGCGTCTCAGGGGGGGAAAGAGGTACGAGACCAACACCATTTATGGTGGAGGTGGCGTGCTGCTGACCTCAACTCGGGATGTTGTGAGTCGGTGGGCGGAATACTTCGAAGACCTCCTCAATCCTACTGGCACGTCTTCCACTGAGGAAGCAGAGCCTGGGGACTTTGGGTCGGGTTCTCCGATCTCTGGTGCTGAGGTCGCCGAGGTGGTTAAAAAGCTCCGCGGTGGCAAGGCTCCGGGGGTGGATGAGATTCGCCCGGAGTTCCTTAGGGCTCTGGATGTTGTAGGGTTGTGTTGGCTTACGCGACTCTGCAATATCGCGTGGACATCGGGGGCAGTTCCCTTGGATTGGCAGACTGGGGTGGTGGTTCCCCTATTTAAAAAGGGGGACCGTAGGGTGTGTTCCAACTATAGGGGGATCACACTCTTAAGCCTCCCTGGTAAGGTCTATTCAGGGGTTCTGGAGAGGAGGGTCCGTCGGATAGTCGAACCTCGGATTCAGGAGGAGCAGTGTGGTTTTCGTCCTGGTCGTGGAACACTGGACCAGCTCTACACCCTCAGCAGGGTCCTGGAGGGTGCGTGGGAGTTTGCCCAACCAGTTTACATGTGTTTTGTGGACTTGGAGAAGGCATTCGACCGCGTCCCTCGGGGGGTTCTGTGGGGGGTACTCCGGGAGTATGGGGTACCAGGCCCTTTGATAAGGGCTGTTAGGTCCCTGTACGACCGGTGTCAGAGCTTGGTCCGCATTGCCGGCAGTAAGTCAGGCTCGTTTCCGGTGAGAGTTGGACTCCGCCAAGGTTGCCCTTTGTCACCGATTCTGTTCATAACTTTTATGGACAGAATTTCTAGGCGCAGCCAAGGTGTTGAGAGGATCCGTTTTGGTGACCTTAGAATCGCTTCTCTGTTTTTTGCAGATGATGTGGTCCTACTGGCTTCATCAGTTCGTGATTTACAACTTTCACTGGAGCGGTTTGCAGCCGAGTGTGATGCGGCCGGGATGAGGATCAGTTCCTCCAAATCCGAGGCCATGGTCTTGAGCCGGAAAAGGGTAGCATGCCCTCTCCGGGTCGGGGAGGAGGTCCTGCCCCAAGTGGAGGAGTTTAAGTATCTCGGGATCTTGTTCACGAATGAGGGAAAACTGGAGCGTGAGATCGATAGGCGGATAGGTGCAGCGTCCGCAGTGAAGCGGGCGCTGTACCGGTCTGTCGTGGTGAAGAGAGAGCTGAGTCAAAAGGCAAAGCTCTCAATTTACCGATCGATCTACGTTCCCACCCTCATCTATGGTCATGAGCTTTGGGTTATGACCGAAAGAACAAGATCTCGGATACAAGCGGCTGAAATGAGTTTTCTCCGCAGGGTGGCTGGACTCTCCCTTAGAGATAGGGTGAGAAGCTCAGTCATCCGGGAGGGACTCGGAGTAGAGCCGCTGCTTCTCCACATCGAGAGGAGCCAGTTGAGGTGGCTCGGGCATCTGGTTAGGATGCCTCCTGGACGCCTCCCTGGTGAGGTGTTCCGGGCATGTCCCACCGGGAGGAGACCCAGAGGAAGACCCAGGACGCGCTGGAGGGACTATGTTTCTCGGCTGGCCTGGGAACGCCTTGGGATTCCCCCGGAGGAGCTGCTCCAAGTGGCTGGGGAGAGGGAAGTCTGGGCCTCCCTACTTAGGCTGCTACCCCCGCGACCCGACCCCGGATAAGCGGAAGAAGATGGATGGATGGATGGATGGATGGATGGATGATGATCAGGTGTGAGTGGACACCCTGTTTGATTTAAAGAACAGGATCTATCAAAGTCTTCTCTTCACAACATGTTTGTGGAAGTGGATCATGGCAGGAACAAAGGAGATTTCTGAGGAGCTCAGAAAAAGAGTTGTTGATGCTCATCAGGCTGGACAAGGTTACAAAACATCTGTAAAGAGTTTGGACTCCACCATTCCACAGTCAGACAGATTGTGTACAAATGGAGGAAACTCAAAACTGAAAGTTATGCACCATAACTCATGTTCCCTGAAGGAAGGGAACAAGGAGCAACATAAATGCTATGGGAAATTGCGCTCCACGCGATTACCTGAAGGAATACAATCATGCCTTTACGGCAGGGGCGTCAGCGTCACGCCAGAGACCCCGCCCTCTGGGTATTTAAGGTGCTGACACCCATCCTACTCCCTCCAAAATGCACTTCAACAAGCTTTCAGCATTGAAAAGGGCCAAGTATGTTGCACCTCGTTCCCTTCCTTCAGGGAACATGAGTTATGGTGCATAACTTTCAGTTCCCTTATCAGTCAGTCACTTATGCCTCTTTTCCACCGCTCGGCTCGGCTCGGGTTGGATCGGCTCAGGTCGGCTCAGTTCGGGTCGGGTCACATCTATGTTCTGTTTCCACAGCTTTTTTGTACCCCTTCTGTGGGCGGGGTCCAGAATCCTACTCGTCTTACCACATGGTGGCAGTAGTGTTCCCTCAAGCTATTTACTACAGTACTAGCCACCACTAGAAGAAGAACACAATAAAGGCTTTGACAGAATGTTGTGAAAGAGATGTCATGCTATAATGAGTACCTCATGAGCTGTAATCTTTAAACCCAATTCATAATCCTACCTTGTTGCCTTCTTTAAACCCATGTATTTTCCAATTTAGTATTTTTACAATAAAGATGTATTAAAGCATATTTTATTATTTAGTTATGCACAAGGTGCTTGATAAAGTTGCAAAACCATATTTGTCTGAGCTGCTTCAACCTTCCTGCCCTCCCCGATCTCAGATCAGCTGAGCAGTTGCTGCTGACAGTCCTCAAAACTTTTTAAATCTTATTTAAAAACACACATTTATTCCTTGGCTTTTAACACGTGATCTTATCTTTTATGGCATGTTAACACACCTGCAGTAAGACTGGTATATGTATTTATTTTTGTATGCTTTTTATAGTTTTTAATTAACTTGTCTTTTATGTTATTGTTCATCACTTTGGTTGACCCTGTGGTTTTTAAAATGTGCTTTATAAATAAAGTTGATTTAAAACATCACACTGTGATCTTTGAAACTGCCAGTGTCTCCCTGGTAAAGTTGCTGCTGGGTGGTAGATGGATGGTCTGTGAATTCTTTAACTTTAAACTGTCCAAAGGACTTTGGCCACTTTTAATTTTTGACTTTTTTTGTATGACTTCATCCTAGAACCAAATAATTTATAACGTAATAACAGTTGAGCAGATTCTAATAATCTAACGTAATAACAGTTGAGCAGATTCTAATAATCTTTATCTTATGATTCTTTAAAGGTCAAATGCAAATGGAAAGTTCTCTTAACTTCCAGTATGGATTTAAACACTATACACACTTCACATTGTAAAATAAGTTTAGGAAATTGAATGTTCGAGGACACCACTTAAGAAAATATAACGTTTAATAGGAAAAGTTTGAAGTGACAAACAGAAGTAACAAATTTCCATCTGGTGTCTCACGTCTTCCTCCAGAAGATGACACAGGTTGTTGAATTCTGGTGATTTTCTTCTGTTGACTGTAAAAGAAAAATGTGATTAATTTAGTCCAGAAACTGTTTTTTTTTTTAAACAACACAGTGTGATCACAACATGTTCATATACTAAATGTATCCTGTTGGAGTTATTTGAAATAAAATTCAATGTGTTATAGACATAAATGTGTCAAGCTACCTCCATTAATTTTCTCCCTTGTACTTTGTATCACATATTATCAATTCTATCAAAAACCACATAGCTGATATTTTTCAAAAAAATATAGTGTGATCACAACATGTTCATATACTAAATGTATCCTGTTGGAGTTATTTGAAATAAAATTCGAATTTTTATAATTTATTTTCGTTGTGCAAGCACAGTTTTGGAAGAAGTCAAAGCGAAACTACTTTAAATGCAGCATATTTGACCACTACGTGACAATATTAAAGCGTGGTTAAGCTCAGGAGCCCTCGTACTATAAAGTCAGCTATGAAATATATTTTATATCTGTTCATTGAGCTACATTTAAAGACATAAAGCCGCCCGCGCGCCGCGTGTTGCTCGTGGCGAACCTGCTTTTTAAAATCCTGCAGTTTTGAGCAATACGTGATTTTATTAAGGACACGTTCAGCTGAAGACCCATCTTTGCTATAAATTTAAAAACAAATAATTGTTTTTACCGTGTTTATCATGTAAAGTCCTGCCGTGATTGCTTCCCAGTCGCTTCCGTGAAAACTGCTCGAGTCTCCTCCTTCCTCCTTCCGGAGCGGGTGAGCTCGCCTCAGTACCCCTCTGAAACCAGCCCGAAAATCTCAGGAAATCTCGCGCGGCTCAGCACGGAATATCCGGTGGGAAAGGATGAAAGGGGGTCTCTGCGACGCACATATGACGTAACATCCGACCCGAGCCGACCGGTGGAAAAGGGGCATTAGATGCCACCTCTCAGTTGATCATCGAACCAGTGACCACCCCTCTACCACCCGGATTAGCAGTTGTCCCAACACTTGTCACAAGGACCAGCCATGTTCTTCCGCTCCAGGTGGTTAACTTCTCCACCGAGGAAGTGTGGTTAGGCCCCAGAACACGGCTAGGCATGATCTCAAAGGTTGATCCTGCGGAGAGTGAGCAGACATGCCAAGTAAAGTTTCAACGCATCTCTGCCGGTGTTGAACAGGTTTCAGTTGACCCTAACATGGTGCAAACTGACAGTAAGGTGCAAGCCATTTTGGAAAGACTTGACATGGGGGGCGCAGAGGAAGAGCGTGTCGCTCTCTGCTCATTGCTGTCCAGCTACATTGATGTTTTTGCAGATGATGAGGAGAATCTGGGTCACACGGATAAGGTGAAACATGAGATCAAGCTGGCGGATGACGTACCTGTCACACAGCCATATCGTCGTATACCTCCTAACCAATACCAGGAAGTACAAGAGCATATCTCTAAACTGTTGAAAAAAGGAATCATACAGGAAAGTGAAAGCGCTTACGCCTCACCAGTTGTGGTAGTCCGCAAAGGTGACGGCAGTATACGCTTATGTGTAGACTATAGGAAGCTAAATCTAAAAACTAAGAAAGACGCATTTCCATTGCCTCGTATTGATGAGAGTTTTGATGTGTTAAAGACCGTGTAAAGTGAAATTAAATGTGTGTTTTTAGTTTGTCACATGGCATAAATATGTGTTATTAATCACCCATATAAATCTGACTGATTAAAAACATTGTTTTCCTTGTAAAATTAAGTGTCAAAAATCATGAAAAAACATGATTTTGCCTTGCTCTGAAATGGTGGGGGCGTGTCAGCGCGTGGGTGTCGTGTTATTAAATTATACACGTGAGTTCGGCTGCTAGCTTAACGTGGCTTTATTCTTCAACACCATGAAACGAAACTTAACACGTTCATGTCCCTCACTGATGACGTCACACTCGTGCGTCCCTGTATTAAATATACAGTTACACCACATCTCCCCTTTCTAGAATCAATGGGTAGACTGCCATTGATCCTGCAGAACCTTAAGGGATTATTCTGCCCCTGTGGCTGGAAGGTCTGCTCCTATCTTTACCTCAAACCATGCTCACACACACAACAGACACACATCAACTACTCTTAGCTTAGAACACTAAATTTTCAACAGAATGTCAGAAAATAAAGTCTGTGCTGTCTGTACTAACTCTAAACTCTGAGGCATGCACATTTACATTTAAACAATGCAAAAAAAACAATAATGAACACAGCATATTCATTTAAAGTAACAAACACTTTCTTTTCTTTTTTTTACTTTGAGTCCTGCACAATCTGCAAAATTTACAAGTCTAATCTGGTTGGTTTTACCACTGCTCTCCCAGACCTGGTTCTGAAAGGAGTGGATGGTGTCTCTGGAACCTTCAGATGTGGTGATGCTGCAGGTGGTGCTGCAGCAGGTTGTTTTGGACTCCCCGGATCATGTTCAGCTGCACCGCAGGTGCTCTGCTCCGGCAAAGGCTGCATGGCCACAAGATGACGCCGGTTTCTCCTTATAATCCCGTGGGATCCCTCCACCAGATATGAGCGGGGTGTAGTGTGGCTTCCAATGACAGTACCAGCTGTCTTTTGGTCTGTAACCCACACATTCTGTCCAGCTGCCAGTCTGTTAAGATCCTGTGCCCGGTGTCGCTGATCATAACGTCGAGCATCTTTTCTCCTTCTCTCCTCTTCCTTCTGTGAAACAGCATGTGCCCGGTGTCGCTGATCATAACGTCGAGCATCTTTTCTCCTTCTCTCCTCTTCCTTCTGTGAAACAGCATGTCCATCAGGAAGAGCAGGATTTAACAATGAGAATGGTGTTGTCATCAGGGGCTCCCTGTGGTTCTGTCTCTCCTGGCAGCATGCCCTGCAGTTAAGAACCCGGTCGTTCAGCTGCTGGCTGAGGCCTGGCCACCACACGGACTGTCGTGCCCGCTCCCGGCACTTTACCACACCTTGATGTCCTTCGTGCAGTTTTGCAAGAACATCATTTCTCATTGTAGAGGGAATAATGAGTCTCTGTCCCTTTAGCAGTAGGCCATCTTGAACTGTAATGAAGGATCTTTCAGCCCAGTATGACTTTAGTGCTGGTTCTTTATTGATGCTTGTGGGCCAGCCTTCTTCGCACAGCTGCATCACGCGCGCACACACACTGTCTCTCTGCAGCTGCTCCTTCAGTTCTTCCAAATAGGCAGTACTCGCAGGTAGATTGCTCATTACCATATCTATGTAGATGTTTGTGTCCTCACACAGCTCTTTTTCTGTGAGTGTTTCACCTCTTTCAACCGATGCTCGTGTCAGCGTATCTGTTGTCCACAGACATTTCCCTGCCACATGTGTTATCGGTTCATCTGTGGGTGTTTCATCTCTTTCAACCGGTGCTTGTGACAGCGTATCTGCTGTCCACAGACATTTACCTGCCACATGTGTTATCGGTTCCACCCCTGGTTTTAGCTCTATGGCACATGGCTGGTGCACCTCTCCAAGTCCACTGCATAGTTCTGGGTAGGCCTGTTCTAGTGACTCTATGTCAACACTGTCTAGGCGTGCAACTAGCCCCAGCCTACAGCTCACGGATCTTCCCAACAATGCAGTGTGCAGGTGGCGAACAATGTACACCTCCTCCATCTCTTCTTTCCCACCTCTCTGTAGCAGCAGCCTGGCAACGCCCACAACATCAAGTGGACTCCTACCTGGCCCCAAAAGTGGTTTAGCAGCTTTTTGGAGCATGGGTGGACTGTCTTTAAATATGTTCTGAAACACGACGTGCGGCAGAACAGTGACATCGGCACCTGTGTCGATTTTAAATGTCACACTTTCGTCGAGAATGTTAATTTTCACCAACCAAGGATCACCATCTGTTGTGATGCTGCCAAGGAAAATGGCGTCTTCATCCTCTTCTTCCACCTCATGTACTGACTTGGGTGTCCTGCACACACGGCTATAATGCCCTTTTCTGCCACACATGTGACATTTGCTTTCATTTGCAGGACAGTCACGTTTAGGATGTGATGGAGATTTGCCACATTTCAAACACTGTGACTGTGAAGCTTTTCCCTTGTTGTTTTGCTCTTTGACATGCTGAGGTGGTTTATTTTTAGCAAACTTGCCATTTTTATACTCTCTGACTCTGTCCACAAACTTATCATCACTAGCTTGTGCTTTGGAGTGTCCTTGCAGCGAAGCTTGCTGTTTTTTCACTTCCTCGCTTTGACGTGCCATCCTCACTGCTTTATCTAACGTAAGTTCTGCGTCCAGCTGCATGCGTTCAGAGAGCCCTTTGTCCAATAGTCCAACAACAAGTCTGTCTCTGATTAGCTCATCGTGTAACACCCCATAGTTACAGTGTTCAGCTAACGCAAATAGCACAGTCACAAACGAATCCACCGACTCCCCCTCTTTTTGTCTCCGCATGTTGAACTTAGCACGCTCATATATTACGTTTTTCTTTACAATGAAGAATCTTTGCAAGCTGTCACGTACCCCCTTGTAGGTGTTTCTATCTGCAGCCGTCAGTGTTAGCCCACGCAAGATGTCGTCCGCCTCGTCACCCATGCAGTAGATCAGCGTGTTTATCTGATTCTCTTCTGAGCTTGCATTTAGGTTACTTGCCAGGCGAAATCTTTCAAATCTTCTGATCCATTTGTCCCACTCTTGCGGTTTTGCAAAGTCGAAGGACTCCGGCGGCTGGATGTTGAACGTAGCACATGGTCCTGGGCCCGCTGCACCTCTTTGCAGCGCCGCTGCTGTCGGCTGCCCCGTCCCGCTGCTCGTGTTTTCTCCGTCGCTCATTTCGTCCTCTTTTTTGTCTTGCAGGCGTACAAACTGACAGGCTTCACTCCACGTAGCTACAGGACTTCTGACACCATGTCGTGTTATTAAATTATACACGTGAGTTCGGCTGCTAGCTTAACGTGGCTTTATTCTTCAACACCATGAAACGAAACTTAACACGTTCATGTCCCTCACTGATGACGTCACACTCGTGCGTCCCTGTATTAAATATACAGTTACACCACAGTGGGCATGGTTTCAGCGCAGTACTGCGCCCATGTCCTGCTCCCTTCAGAGCTGAGCTGTGTGGGGAGGCATACGGGGGAAGCAGAGATCCACCTACTCCGTTTTTATCTGAGTTCTGGCTTCCAGCAGCTTCTTTTTCCAAGAGTTACGCTGTTTTTAGTGCACTAACAACTCTGGTTATGTTTTTAAAGTTGAGGACACATAACTCCGCTGTTATAATCAGCGCTATTTTAGAAGATGAGCGGACTCGCGGTCCGACCCGGTCACATCGCATGTGGGGTCTGTGTTGGTGATTAAAATAAAGAGTAATCACGTTGATAAGTTATCTCATCTGTGTCAGCGGAGTCACGGCGTTTCACGGCGCGCGTGGCAGGATTTCAGCTTCACGCGGATCGCCTCTCACACACACACACACACGCACGCGCGCGCGGGGGGGGCGGAGGTGCGCGGAGGTGCAGGTGGCATGTGGTCGCTCCAGCAGCACGCCTGGGTTTTAGAGTACTGGAGGGAGACGGTCGGTAGCGAGTGAACGGCTCCACCGAAGAACGCATTTATACGGCTGGAGCTGCAGGGGGTGGGGCTTGTGACCGCGTGACGAAACGCGGTCACATTTAAACCACGCCTAAAAAATCCTGAAAGAGAAATATGTTTATACACAGTTTGATCTATAACTCCAAAATTAATTGAGCTACAATTTTGAGACTTTTTACTCATTTACAAGATTACAATTATGACATTTATAATGTTTATTGAAGAAAATGTTGAAATTCACTTTACACTGTCTTTAAAAGGTGCCAAATACTTCTCGACAGTTGACCTTGCCAGTGGGTATCACCAAGTAGCCATGGATGATCGAGACAGACATTAGACGGCTTTCACCACGCCTTTTGAGCTGTTTGAGTATGTACGCATGCCCATGGGGGTGTGTAATGGGCTTGCAACATTTCAAAGATTGATGCAAGCAACTATGAGCGACCTGATATTCGACATCATGTTAGTCTATCTGGATGACATTTTAGTGTACTCCCCAAGCTTTGAGTCTCATTTGGAACGGCTGGATCTAGTTTTTAAACGTTTGAGAGACACTGGATTAAAAGTGAAGTGGGAAAAATGTCACTTTTTGCAGAAGGAAGTAAAATTCCTTGGACACCAAATTTCTGCAGAGGGTATCGCAACTGATCCCTCCAAGGTGGCAGCAGTCAAGGAATGGCCGGTGCCTGGCACCGTTAAGGAACTCCAATCATTTCTAGGCCTATGTAGTTACTACAGAAGGTATGTTGAGGGCTTTTCAAAGATCGCAGCCCCACTACATGACCTAGTGAATCAGTGTCGAGGAGCTGCTACTACAGCCAAAGCTAGTCAAAAACTAAGTGCATTATGGGACACCAACAGTCAAATTGCATTTGACACATTGAAAGAAAAGCTTGTGACTGCTCCGATTTTGGGTTATGCAGACTTCACTTGTCCTTTCATTTTGGAAACTGATGCTAGTGGTCAGGGTTTAGGAGCTGTCTTGTGTCAGCAGCAAGGTGACAAGAAACGGGTCATTGCATATGCAAGTAGACGGCTGAGAAATGCAGAGCGAAATGATAAAAACTATAGCAGCATGAAACTCGAGCTGCTTGCACTTAAATGGGCAATAGTAGAGAAGTTTCGGGGGTACTTACTGGGCTCTAAATTCTCTGTGGTATCAGACAACAATCCCTTATGTCATCTAAAAAGTGCAAAACTTGGGGCTATTGAACAGAGATGGGTAGCACAGTTAGCTGCCTTCGACTTTGATGTGCAGTACCGGCCAGGTCGGTGTAACGCCGCCGCTGATGCACTGTCACGACACCCGTTAGCAGGGGAGCCAGAACCAACTGATGATGAGGAGTTTGATGATTGCATTGCAATTTGCAATTTGATTTGTAGAGGCACTGCCCTTGAGCCCGAGCTGGTTACAGCTGGGGTCCAATGTTGTCAGGTAAACCAGATTAGGGCTGCAGAAACTGATAAATCCAATTCACATGCTAAAGAGGCTACACCAACTCTTCCCGGTTACTCCAAGGAAGAGCTGCGGACATTTCAGTGTCAAGATCCAGTGATAAATGTTCTAAAACAGTTTGTGGATCGAGGTAGCCCGCCAAGTTCACAAGAAAGGAAGAATCTTCCTGGTGCTGCCAAATCATTGTGGAAACAATGGAAACACATTCAGATACGTGATGGGTTGGTGTACAGAGTGGTGAAGGATGATCGTGTTGGAGAGTGCTTTCAGTTGCTTGTTCCAGGTTGTTTACAAACAGCTGTGCTGAAGAGTGTCCATGACTCTATGGGACATCAGGGAATAGAGAGGACATTACAGTTGTTGAGACAGAGAGCATTCTGGGTAGGGATGCATAACGATGTTGAGCGATGGGTTAAGAACTGTGAGCGTTGTATTCTCACAAAGATGCCTCACCCAAAGATTCACCCTCCAATGAAATCCTTTTTGGCAACACGACCTTTAGAAGTGGTGGCAGTAGATTTCACACTCCTTGAACCAGCTTCCGATGGCCGTGAGAACGTTCTAGTCATTACCGATGTGTTTACAAAGTTCACCCAGGCGTTCCCTACACGTGACCAAAAAGCAGAGACCACAGCCAAAGTCCTCTTAAAGGAGTGGTTCATGAAGTACGGTGTACCTGAACGTCTTCACTCAGATCAGGGCCGTAACTTTGAATCAGAGGTTATTGCTGAACTTTGTAGAATGTATGGTGTGAAAAAAACACGTACAACACCCCATCACCCGACAGGAAATGCCCAGTGTGAGCGTTTTAACCGCACTCTGCATGAACTGTTGCGCACCCTTCCACCTGACAAAAAGAGGCGTTGGCCTGAACATTTACCTGAGCTGGTTTATGCGTACAATGTTACTCCACATGTGACTACAGGATATTCCCCTTACTTCTTGCTCTATGGAGTAGATCCACATCTTCCTGTTGATGCATTGCTTGCAAATGAAAGTTCTCCTGATAAAAACCATGATTGGCTTGCTGTGCACCAGCAAAGACTCAAAGAGGCGCATGAAAAAGCAAAATAGTATGCAGAACAGAAAGCAGCAACACGCATTGCTCGGCATAGTCACAAAGTGTACTGTCCTTCAATTGAGGTTGGAGAGTATGTTTACCTGAGACACAGACCAGCTGCTCGTAACAAAATTCAGGATGCATGGAGTCCAGTTGTTTACCAACTCGTAGACGTAGTAGGCACAACTTGCACAGTACGACCTGCAGAGGGAGGGCCTACAAAAACGGTTAACAGGGCTGACATCAGGTCATGTGTCCATGTGCCAGACACAAACCAGGGACACAGTGAGAACACTGTAGCCAAACAGACAAATACTACTGAATCACACACTGCCTCATCTGATGAGTATGATGGGGGTATAGTCATTGAAGAGGTTTCTTTTGACTTAAATCCTGGTTCAGGTGTAGAAAATTGTCCTAGTGGTGAAAGTGTTCAGAAGCGAGCAGAGACTCCGTTGACTTCCGAATGTGAACTTCCTGTGATTGAACAGAGGGAGACTGAACATGTTGACAATGAAGCAGGCGATATTGACCAACTGTGTGAGATTCCAGTGTCTCCTCCTGGCGTTAGACAAGCTCACACACCTGCTCCCCGCAGGAGTAGAAGAGTGAATGTAGGGAAACACCCAAACCCACATCACCAACCTAGGTCAGTGTTGGGGCCAGAAATGAACTCATAAATGGTTTCACAGATTATTGCAAGCTTAGGTTCTGTGTTTTTTAGAGAAGCTTTAAAAGAGGTAAAAAGCAGTTGCTTTGTCACCGAGGACGATGACATTTAAGCAGGGGAGAATGTAACCAGGTGAAAAATGGGTACATGTCAAATGTATTTTTTTTTTTTTTAAAACATGTTTTGCTTTAATTTCACCTACTGGTTATAATTCTTGTTTTTGTCAGCATGTGGTGCTGTTGGTACAGAGAGGTCTAAAAGGACCGGAAATAGAAAAAAAAAACCTTTCTTTATGTACGGTGGCGTGGCACCAATGATGGGAATAACGGAGTTACAAATAAACGGCGTTACAAACGGAGTTCTTTTTTTCATTAACGGGTAATCTAAGTAGTTACTATGTCTATCGTTACAACGCCGTTACCGTTACAAACACTAAATGGGGGTACGTTACTTTCAGTCTTCCGCGCGCAGGCTCTCATGCTGTTTGTTTACGTTTTTTCCCCTTGGTGAGGGAGGGTGGAGGGGGAGGAAGCAGAGGGGAGGGAGGGTAGGAGCATAGACGTGGGAGCAGAGGGGAGGGAGGGGCGAAACAACAAGGATGATGCTGATTGGCTAAGGTAGAGTGTCAGGTAGAGGTCAGCCAATCGGTTTTGTTGTTCAGCTCACACACGCTGCTGAAACAGAAGTCTGGCAGCAATGGCGAGTCTGGAGGGAAAGTTGGCGTTTTCAAAGTGGAAATACAGAAATTACTTTACTCTCCTTGAGGTAAAAGGCAAGAACGTGCATGTGAAGTGTACATTATGTCCCGGAGCGTCTACGTCCGTCGTAATCTGATCTGATGAAGCATCAACTGCTCAGGTAATTCAGCTTTTCAGTACTGTTTTAAAAGTACTTCATATTGTGAAAATGGTTCTTTTGTTTTTAAGAAAATACTTGAAGAACCAGTTGTGTGAGGGTTTGATTTTATTTTACACTACAAAGCACTTATTTTAACTGTTTACTTTTATTTCTAAGAAAACACTTGAACAGTACAGGGTGTACATAGAGCTGAAAACACAATTGTTATATTATTTTGTTAACCTGTATTTTGCAATGAAGAAAAAACTTGAAGTATAGTATGTCAACCAGTCATGTTCTGTTGAGGTGCTGTAATTATTTCTACTTAAAATTCGTAGATATATCTAAACTTAAACCAACCAAACAAACAATAGTTACTTTCCCTGGTAACTAATTACTTTTATAGGTGAGTAATTCAGTTACTAACTCAGTTACTTTTTGGGCGAAGTAACTAGTAACTATAATTAATTACTTTTTTGAAGTAACATTCCCAACACTGGGTGGCACGGACTGGTAAAACGGAAGAGAAGGACATTTTATCTGAGACTTGGTGAAGAAGACAACTCTGGCCACGTGAGAGGAGAATCAAAGTGTTCGGTAATTGTTGGAACTGAATAATCTTCCGTGAATGAAGCTACAGAGACGATGCTAATGTTTTATTTCTGTTTGTTCTCTCTTAGAGTGCCACTGCCGTTTGTTATGCAGTATTTTTCACGCTGTTAGATTTCAGCTGTTATTTGCAGCTGCATGCTGCTCTGTTGGGTGCTAACCGCGTTGTGGGTCCGCCATTTTCTTTGAAGCTAAGGCTTGCTGTCGTTCGAAGCACAGACTGTTTCTTGTGTTTTTTTATACAACTTTTTCATTCATTCATTCAACCTTTATTTATACAGGCTATCCTCGTTGAGCCACAGGGACTCATTTTACAAGAGGGACCTGTTTCACTCACACACAGGGTCAATTTTTTTTAGAGTTACCAATCAACCTAACATGCATGTTTTTGGACTGTGGGAGGAAACCGGAGCACCCGGAGAAAACCCACGCATGCACGGAGAGAACATGCAAACTCCACCCAGAAAGGCCCCCGGAACGAACAGAGAGAATAGTTTATTTTTTTGAGAATAAAGAACCCCTTCTATTTGAAGCTTCGTGTGCTGCATTTATCCCGGCTTCACACAAAACAACGTAACACCAAAAATGTTTTAGCAGTTAAGCTATTAGTAGAGAGAGGCAGATTCTTCAACATCATGTCCCCTGCTTCCAGCAGCCTGATGGATTGTTCCACTTCCTGGTTTGCCTTTCAACCAATCATCTTCCCCCAGCCAGTCCTTCAAACTCAGCAAAACAAAATAGTTAATGATCTAAATAAAATCAAAAAAGGCGTTCAATACAGGATCAACTGGACTTTATTTGTTGCAGAAAACGTTTCGACTTCTGTCCAGAAGTCTTTTTCAATTCGATCTAAATAAATATATTAAAATACTAAATAAATATAATAAATATAATAAATAAATATAAATATAAATACAGATCTAAATAAATATCAGGTGTTTACTGTGTGCACCCAAATTAGTAAACAACATAATGCAATAACACCACCAAAAAAAAGAAAGTGAAATTCTAAATATATTATGTGAAAACATTTAAATTAATACTAACACTGGGGAAAATATGGAGGAACCTCCACAACCACATTAAGTGCCATATTTTCAATATACATATTACATCTAATGTGTATTTTTATATAGGCCTTTATCTTGCTCATAATGTGGAATGTAAAAGTAGAAAATGAGTGAATGCAAATGTTGTTGTACAAGGGGGTTCAGATTTACTGAGCCATCCAATACACCAAATGTAAGAATTGAGCAGGTTATTCCTGACAAAACCTTATCAACAATGTAAGAATTATGAGGAGGTCAATATTAATACTGACCTCTTATAATAATAATAATAATAATAATAATAATAATAATAATAATAATAATAATGAATTCAATTTATAACGCACTTTTCATTAATGAAAATCTCTTTACCTTAATTAATTTACTTACAGTATTCAGATTGAATAGTAAATTCACGGATTCTGTTCTTTTTCAGTTTACCCAATGTTTCTGTGATCTTTATGATGGATAAATAAACAGAGCTATAGAGTGACAATGGACACGTTAACTTAGCTTGATATGTCAAAGAGACACTATCATTTATTTAAAATGAATCAACTAAATTAACACCATTACACTTGATTGACATGATTTCACTTTCTTTCAAATTAATACGTCAGCACACTTAAATTTAACACAACAGACTTCAATATTGGATGTTAACATATTTAGTCTGTGGGCTCTTCAGCTTAAAATAGTTTCCAGCTTAGAATTGAGGGAAAAAGATAGGAGGAAAGATTTAAGAAGAATTGGGAGGTTAAGAGAGGAAGTTTATCTTGCATTTATGAAACCAGATGACACTCTTCCGTACGCGTCCAGCTAAGATATCATCACACCTCCAGTAAGCAAACAGCTGCTCCTTTACCTTAAGACGTCCGCCTTGGTTCTGGCAAAGAGCTGTGGTCAGCCTTGGACTGACGAGTCGTCGGTCCCGCAAGTCCAAGCTGGACTCCAGACGTGTTTACCTTGTCGGTGTCGGTGATACTCGCTTTCGTCGGCAGAAGCCGTGACAGTCGTGGTTTCTTGGCTCAAGATAATTTATTCCAGGAAGGAATAACAAAGTTTGAGCTTACGCTTATTCGAAGTGGACTCATAACAGCCTGTTATCAGTCCTTAGCTGAAGACGCAGGTCGTTAGCTCTTGACCAAACGTACCCAGCTCTTTGGGAAAGGTTCACATCTCTTTGAAATTCCCAGCAAACTCTGAGGAACCTGCTGGTTCCTTCCAAACTCTTGCAGACTCTTGCAGACTCTTGCAGACTCTTCCGTTCCAGCCACAGCTTAGAACTTAAAGAGCGACTTAGAGAGGAGTTCACTTGCCTTATCAGACCCAAGGTTACAGCCAGAGCAGAGGGAGATTTGTTTAGGAAAAGACAGAGAAGCTGGAGCCTTGTTCATGAAAAACAACGGATTAAACTGTCTTCTTATTTCTAAACAAAACAGTCGGGTCTCTGTGACCCGAGATTTCACCTTTAACACCGCAGTGAACACAGTTTAACTCTTAAAGAATAACACAGCTTAAAAGCACACATCATGAAAATGACAAAAGTTATTCTTTTGATCACATCAGCCTAAAATCAAAGATAGAAATAGTCTCTTTTTGGTGACTATGTTATCAGATTATAGCTAAATGAATGATTTTGTAGTAAATGTCTTGCTTTACTGAGAGGTCAGTAAAGGTCATCACTGGACAGTTCAAAAACCTTAATTTGACCCTGGGTAGGTCCACTACAACAATTATTTCACGAGTTCTCTCTTTTTAAGGAATTACAAATAAATTGTGTGGTCAGTGTCGGCGTTGCTCTTTATTCGCCCAGAGCTCGTTGTTTGGTTTCACTTTGGATAGAAAAGAGATACACTGAAAAATGACAGACGCGCACTTTAAAGTTCCAAAACCAGTTTTAATTATTCATAAGTTTAAAAGTCATAGAATACATTTGTTATATTTTATAAGCTATATATATATATATGATCTCATATGAGAAGACAGAGAGAGAAAGAAAGAGAGAGAAAGAGAGATAAAACAAAGAGAACATGAATGCGCATTCAAGGAGACAAGGCCATACAACCTGAAAGTTACTCCCTCGTGGCTTCTTCCTGCGTTGTCTGATGGAGGAGGGGAAACCTATACTTTTATACACTTTCTGTGGGGTGTTTCCTACTCTCAACCAATGAGAGAAGTTCTGCTTTGTTTTATTGTAGGGTGTTGCCTGCTTTAACCAATACATAGTTCCCATGTGACGTCACATCTGTGGGTTGTCCTTTTTGACCCTCCCACAGGTAGGCTATGCTGCAGTTGGAGCGCGTTCTGATAGATGTCCATTTTTCACGTTGTTTTTTTTGTTAATTTCTAATTAATTGCAATGGTTACTTCGTGTTGTGTCAGTCGGTGTTCCAGTCGGGTAGACGTTTGGGCAACGCGCAGGTTTCAGTTAATCAAAAAAAAAGTAAACGGGAAAGATTTATCTCATCGGAGAAACTGGACAACAGCTCCTCCTGCTCTGAGTCTGGCTTTGGATCTGCTCTGGAAGACGTCGTACTTTTGGCCGGTAAACAAAATATTCTACATAAATCATTTTGTGAAACTATGTCAGAACAATGTTAGAGTACAACTGTCTGTGTGTTAGAGCTGGGTTTTTTTTTTTCATTATTTAGCAAACCGTCTTGCATGCTGTTAGCTTAGCATCTCGCTAACGCGACAATGGCCTCGGTCCACCAGGACCGGCGGGGGAAACCGTCCCAGTTGGAGAAGGAGGACCGGAGCCAAGTCGTGCGGGCGACGCGTCGGTCCCATGGGATGTGCCCCCGCAACCGCGACGGTTCCACGCCGTCTGACCTGAGCTCGACGGACCCTCGGTACCAGTGCTAACTCTATGCTAACCTCCAACACGGTAAGACTCAAAGGTGCTGGTTCTGGTCCGTGTTCAGCTTGGACTGTTTGTTGGCTGTGTGTTATTTTAGTTCAACCTTTTTTTAGCTGGTTAGATATGATTGAGACAGTTTACACATCTTTTTTGGATTTAAAGCTGTGAAGTTCTGCGCTTTGCTCTGGTTGTTCGTGTCTGAGCTCGACGGACACTCGGCTCCAGTGCTAACTCTATGCTAACCTCCAACACGGTAACACTCAAAAGTGCTGGTTCTGGTCCGTGTTCAGCTTGGACTGTTTGTGCTGGCTGTGTGTTATTTTAGTTCAACCTTTTTTTAGCTGGTTAGATATGATTGAGACAGTTTACACATCTTTTTTGGATTTAAAGCTGTGAAGTTCTGCGCTTTGCTCTGGTTGTTCGCGTTTGCTTGTTCGCCATCTTTGCCTTTCATCTTGCCTTTCTGCCTTTAGATATGGTGCAAAACCGGTATTGCACAATACTGGGGGCGTGTCTGGGAACTATGTATAAGAGCAGTTTTGCTTTGTTCTCTTGTAGGGTGTTTTGTTTTCTTGTAGGGTGTTGCCTGCTTCTCAACTGATAAGAGGAGTTTTGTTTCAGAGACTGTTGCCTCTCCTCAACTACCAGAAGCTTCTATCTTAAAAACAGGAATTTTCCATTGCTTGTTTCAGCTTATAGAGTTGCGTTTTAAGAGGGAATGATAATATTCATTCATTCATTCAACCTTTATTTATACAGGCTAGCCTCAGCATAGTTCTATATGTTACACAGTTCTATATGTTAATCTGATTTAAACTAGTACACCACTATTAATACACAAGTGTTTTATAATCCAGGTATTAACTGTTTTACAAATGTTTATGCAATCATGTCTTATTTTGTCTTAAAGTAGCTTACACAACATTATAAATCTACACACTTTTAGATCCATCAAATAAAACAGGTTCAGGGAATGGATGCATTTTGTACCTGACCTGATCCACACAGGCCACCACACATAGATTAAGCTGTTCTGATCCCTCTCTGGCTAAGCAAACATGCAGAACCAGAGAGGCCAGGACAGACACAATGGTCATTTGAGTAGCATTAGGACAGAACTGTGTTCATGCTCACAATTCTCTGTTTAACCTGTACCTGTGTCTTTTTAATAAATCTTTATCATTCTACAGAAATGAAAACACGAAGACAAAAATAAATTTTATTTCACAACAAAACCCCCTTTGGACCTCAATTCCTGAGGTCCATCCCAAGAGAAATAAAATCACACACCTAATAACGCAGCTAAATGCATATATACACAACATTCAATCAGTTTTTTCAAAATCCTCCAAGTCATAGTTTTTTAACAAAAGCAGTTGGCGCATCACTTCAGGATCCCTTTTCTCCAGTGTGGACGTGATAAGTCGAACCGTCAGAGACCTCAAACAAGGCACACAGCAGCACCCGCAAGTTATAAGTATGCCCAAGAAAATAGCCAATGATACCATTATAGATACAAACACCTGTTTCCAGGGACCGAAGATCTTTATCAGCCAATCGTCCAGTGGGTCGTCCAGACCTGAATGGCTTTTCATTTCATCTGAGAGGGTTCTAAGGCCTTCTAAGGCCCTTGTGACTTTTCCATCTGGAGCAGTGTTATTTGGAATAAATGTACAGCAAAGGTCACCAAACATACTACAAACTCCTCCCCTCTCCGCCAAAAGCATGTCCAAGGCCATCCTGTTCTGAACTGCCATCAGGGAAGTCGGCGCCAGTTGCTCGGCCAGACCTTCTACCGCATCTCTGGTGAGATTGGACAGTCGCATAACATTATAATGCACATAATTTATCCTGTCAACATTTTTATTGGGAGTAACAGGGAACACTGCTGAAAGGATAGGAAAACTCTCAAACCCAGCTGCCACCTGATCAGCCAGTTTGTATTCATTCGGCACACCTCGCGGAATGCCTATAGAGTCAATATAAGTAGGTGAGCCAACAGTTGGGTCAAAGTTGGCAGATCTCCTTCTCCTGTTACGGGAGAGATCAGTTCCGTTCATGGTCTCCAATCTGGGACCAATTAGAGCCAGAGGAGCCGCCAAACGTACCATGGCGCAAAGTCCGACGGTGTTGTCCAAGATACGAGTGAGTAATCTCCTCTCCCCACAATAGTAATACAAACCCGATCTAACAAGAGGGCCAATCACTTTTCTATCCCCTTTAATTGTGCTTGCTGGCTTTGTCTGATTGCACCAGCTTGGGTCAATCATGCCCACATTTATTTTGGCAGTTTGACTCGTAAAATTAAAACAGAAGTAATCATTGCGTTTTGCAGCGTGGAACGGACCAGCTTTGGTGTGATTCCCGGCTAAGGGAAACACTTCACTTAAGGTTGTGCAATTGATATCCATCTGTGTTCTGGTCAAACCTAGCATGCAAGCAAACCCCCATGTATCCTCTGGGAACAAGGGAGCCGGCTCAGTGTATAACTGCGGGCGTGCTGCGGCGCATGCCACGCATTCAGACAGCGAGGCCTGCTTTGCCGCCTCCGATAACCATGACAACCATATATTAGTGTCATGGTATCCGGTAGACATTGCGATTACCTCGACCGGAGTCAACTTTGTGTAATCGGTGGTAATTATGTCTGAAGTTTGGTGCGGGGTCACAGGGGGAAAAGAAGAGTTACCTAGAGAGCTGATAGTGTTTACCATTTCAATTCGTAATGATCCATATTTTGGTGGATAGGAGTTCACTATCACTCTCATAACATGAAAATTGAACGGATGTTCGTCCATTTCAAAAGTGGACACCGCTTTAATAGACAGGGAAACCGGATTCTGGGTGAGGGAGAAATCCCTCTGGAGAGTGAACTTGCTAGTCCAAAACTGGTGAAATCCTG
>JBBPBX010048458.1:0-25742 GCA_038048925.1 Garcialebias charrua | reverse complement strand
CTCCTCCCTGCAGGCTCCATTCCCATAAAGGGAGCTAGCTTCCTTTATGTGAAAGGGAGACAATTCAACTCATTCCTTCATCTTTAAAAACTGTGTTAGGATAGGCTAAGTGCTTGGTGACTGTCCAGTACTGTACATGTATTCATTTATCAAAAAATAAAATAAAATAAAAGTAAAATTTTTTTATTTATTTTTTTTTTAATGAGATGCATGCTCGTAAGTCCGGGACCTCGTAAGTAAGAGCGCTCGTAAGTCGGGGACTACCTGGTAATTTAGGACTGTAACATCTTCAGTTACATTCATCTGCTCAGCAGCCAGATGTTTGTTCTAATTTTAAATTCCAAAACATTGGGGAGAAAAAAAGTAATTTTATAGAAGTGCCTGTAGCAAAATACGGTGGTGCTAGGAACCTTGTAAACTCTTCAGAATGATCTATTTCTTCTTAAATAATTTTTTTTTAAATTTTATTTATTGATTCATTCATTTTATAATTAAAAAACACAAAATAATACATTTTAACACACAGATAACAAGAAAATTAAAATATAAAATGAAAGGTGGCAGATGAAGAAAAAATCTTATTGTATCTGCCCCTTATTTTCTAACAAACAATTCAAACAACAAATTCATTAAATACAAAAAAAGAAAATCGAATAACTCATTAACTGCCTTAATCACAAGAATTACTATTAAAACGCGTGTCTTCGTTAAACATTTTTCCTTAACAATTTATCATTGATCTTTCTTTTAAATATAATTATTGATTTAGCTTCTTTCATGTCAGTTTCCTCTTCGTTCCATAACCTAACTCCCTGAACTATTGCAGTCCTTCCTTTCAAACTAGTCCTATACCTAGGCATAACAAACATATCAGTTCCCTTAAGATTATAACAACTCAATCGTTTTACAAAATATATCTGAACATTCAAAGGCAATACATTATGATGAGCTCTATACATCATTAACAAAATATTATAATCCACCAGATCGTAAAATGTCAGTAATTTCATCTGATAAAATAACATACTTGTTGGATGACGATAAGGTTTTCTGGTAATAATACTTATAACTCTCTTCTGCAAAACAAAAATAGGTTTTGTAATCGATCTACATGCCTTACCCCAAACACCAACACAATAAATCATATGTGGAACAATAAGTGTATTATATAACAAATATAATGCCTTGTCATTCAATAGCTCTCTAACTCTATGTAGAATACTGAAATGGATTTAGATTAAAAAAATTGATAGAACTTATATGTTGTTTCCAAGACAATTTTTCGTCAATTATAACACCCAAAAACTTGACCTCATGGACTCTACAAATTTCAGAACCATCAATTTTAAATGAAACATCAATAGATTTGTCTTTATTACTAAAAATCATATAATTGGTTTTATCTAAATTTAATGATAATTTATTAAGTTTAAACCAGAACTGAACTTTGTCAACTTCAGTCGTCATTAATTCCATTGTTTGTTCAATACTCTTACCAAAAGTAAAAAATGAAGTATCATCAGCAAATAAGATGCATTGAAGAAGACCAGACACCTTTACCAAATCATTAATATATAAAATAAATAACTTTGGTCCCAACACCGATCCTTGTGGGACTCCACATGTGATTGTGCTATACTCAGATTTCACATCATCTATTTGAACAAACTGTGTTCTTTCCTTCAAGTAACTACGTATCCATTGTAACGCCAATCCTCTGATACCATAACTATGCAACTTATCAATAAGTATTGAGTGGTCAACAGTATCAAATGCTTTCTTCAAGTCTACAAACACACCAATACAGTAATGTCTTTGATCCACAGCAGTTGTAACTTTTTCGATTAAATCCATAAGAGCCATAGATGTAGAATTCATTGTTCTGAATCCATATTGACTGTTTGTCAAAATATTATCAGATCTTCATACAAGTCCTAAAAGTAGATAAAGATAATCCAGTTAAACAGATGAAGCAAAAATATTATACTGGGTCATTTATGTATTGCGGAAAATGATCCATACATTTCTGTGAGTGGTAAAGGTATGTGAACCTTTGCTCTCAGTAAATAACAGCAGCTGAAGGTTTCTGGTAACTGTTGATCAGTCCTGCACTGATCATTCCTCCATACAGAACAGCTTCAACTCTGATGGTTTCCTCACATTTACTGCTGCTTCAGGTCCTTCCACAACATCTGGATTGGATTAAGGTCAGGTCTTTGACTTGGCTGTTCCAAAACATGAACTTTATTCTTCTTGAACATTCTTTGGTAGAACCACTCGTGTGCTGGGGGTCATTGTCGCCGCATGATCCACCTTCTCTTCAAATTCAGTTCATGGACAGATGTTCAGACATTTTCCTTTAGAATTCTTATATATAATTCAGAATTAATTGTTCCATCAATTGTAATATCCTGTCACGTACATATACGTGCTTACGTTAGAATGTACGGAGATGTGTAATATCCTGTCACGTACATATACGTGCTTACGTTAGAATGTACGTGATGACGTAGTTACGTAGTTGACGCAGCGTTACGTTAGTTACTGTTGTTGTACCGACCAGATGAATGGCGGACATGTTGAATAAAAGGCTCGCAGTGAACCAGACCGAATCTCCTACCATCCTTCGATCCTGTCGGTAATCGTGCACATTAAAGATAGCTGTATCAAAGATAGACAGCTGATCTTTTACATGGTGTCAGAAGTTTGTGGATAATTGAGAAGAATCCCGAATGTTTTGCCCATCGACCTGACGACGGAAGATGGACAACTCAGGTGTACCGATACCGCACATCTGGGACGCGACAAACTTACCGGACGCGTGGAGAAGATTTCGACAACACGTCGAACTGATGTTCACCGGGCCACTCAAGAGCAAGTCTCAAGAAGACAAATGCAGCTACCTGCTCCTGTGGATTGGGGAGGAAGGTAGAGACATCTTCAGCACATGGGACCTCAGCGCAGACCAAAGAAAGGTACTGAAAACCTACTTTGATAACTTTGAGGCGTACGTCACGCCGAAAGCTAATCCAATCTTCGCACGTTACAAGTTTTTCGAGAGGATTCAGGGAGAAAATGAAAGCTTCGATAAGTTTGTGACAGAGCTTAAACTGTTGGCGAAAGACTGTAATTTCCCGAACACTGACGAGATGATAAGGGACAGAATTGTGTTTGCTACTAATTCACAGAGAGTCCGTGAAAAGCTACTTTGTCAAGGTCCAGATTTAATGCTAGAAAAAGCGATCGACGTTGCCAGATCGTTCGAGTTATCACGACAGCAACTACAGATTATGACAAACGCCGCAATTAGCATGCCAGCACAGTCCGTGCACGTGGTTATCAAAAGCCGCAGCATGCTAAGGCACCACAGTAGCAAAGCAACAGGCCACAGCAGCGACGGCGTCGCTCAAAGTGAAAATATGTGCAGAGCATGTGGGAGAGGACACAGCCGCGCAGAGGAATGTCCCGCAAAAGGACGCCAGTGCAATAAATGCAAGAAATTTAACCATTTCGCCAACGTGTGCAGGACCAAAGCACCACAGCGCCAACAAGGTTTTGCACCCAGAAGAGTGCATCACGTCGCAGACAGCCACGAACAGCCAGAAGAGGAGCTGTTTATCGACACAATCACTACAAAGTATGAAAATACTAACAAAGAACAAGCTTATGCAGAGTTGGAAGTTGGAGGAAAAAGACAAAAACTCAGCTTCAAAGTAGACACTGGGGCACAAGCGAACATAATACAGCAGTAACATTTCATCAAATGTTTGGTAATATGCCATTAAACCCCACGACTAGTCAACTCACAGCATATGGAGGTCAAACACTAAAAACAGAGGGTTCGTGCAGATTGTCGTGCAGCTACAAAAACACGTCTGTTTGGCTGGAATTTGACATAGTCTGTGCTAACGCACCTCCTGTTCTGGGCATGAGAGCATGTTTGGACTTAAATACTGTATAGTCCAACTAGTACACGCTGTTGATGTGCAGCCCAAAGAAAACGCAGCCATTTATGAAGAAAATGCTGACGTATTTCAAGGGATTGGTCTGTTTCCAGGAGAAGGTCAGATCAATCTGAAGCCATCAGCATCCCCGTTTGCCCACCGTGACCGCCCAAAAGCTGAATTGGATTCATCAAGCGAAGGTATGGAATCCCAAGTGCACACCGTGATGGACAATGCACCTGTAAGCGACCGCAAAATGATGGAAATCAGAGACGCTACAGCAAGAGATGAGGCCTACGAAGGACTGCCAGGTGTGGCTACCATCGTGGACGACATTTTAGTGTACGGAAGCACTAAACAAGAGCACGACTCAAACCTACATTCAGTTTTGGAGAGGACCCGCCAAAAGGGTATAAAACTGAACAAAGACAAAAGCGTAATTTGTGTGCCCGAGGTTAACTATTCTGGACACACGTTGTTGACCTGTGATGGTATTCGACCAGACCCTAACAAAATGGAGGCCACCGTGCCGCTTCGAGAACCCTGAAAGAAAAGAACGAGTTCATATGGGACACAGGCCAAGAAGCCGCTTCAGGGTTTGTGGGAGATCCACCAGCAACTGTCATCGGACCAGCAAAGACTAATCGCTCGTACCACATCAAGACGGAAGATGGTTCTGAAATCAGAAGGAACAGACGGCATCTGATTCCAACTCCTGATGTCACCACACCAAATTATCCAGAACCAGAACCAGAACCACCAGACATTGCACAACAAACAGGCATGGACAGTGAAGAAAGTTCAGAGTATACACCTCTGATACAAACTCGATCAGGTCGAGTGGTGAGACCCAGAAACGTTTTGGATTTATAAAAATAAATAAAAATTAAAAAATGAAAAATGCTTGTGAAATGTATGTTCAAGAATTTGTGAAAAAAATAAAAAAAATGCTTGGAAAATGTATGGTCAAAATCTTGCATTTACAGCAGGTGTGTTAAATGTCATGCGTAGATATTTGTACTAGTTATAGATCGTTTACTAGAAGAGGTTCTGATTAGTATGTGTTGTGGAAGGACATTTAATATTATTTCAAAAAAAGGGAGATGTAATATCCTGTCACGTACATATACGTGCTTTTGTTAGAATGTACGTGATGACGTAGTTACGTAGTTGACGGAGCGTTACGTTAGTTACTGTGTTGTTGTACCCATAGATATTATATATAGAACACTAGATACCGCATGGCCCGCTCTCGCCTATTGGAGCTGACGAGATTTAGGGCGGCCATCTTGGCGCTGTCCACCGCTCCACTCAGCCTTATATATTTGGCTGGCACAATAAAGTATCAGCACATTTAATCAATCATAACACGCTGAATAGTAATGCTATTGTCACATATTTAAATTTTAGGCATACAGCTATTAAAACTGCATGTATAGGAACGTATAGTTTAGCATATTTAAATAATTTTGGTGGAATACAATACTGTACTTTAATATATGTTTAGCAAGATACAACCAAAGATGCACACACACATTATGTATACATATTCAGATACTGTAATAATACATATATATTCAGATAAGCATATATATAACTATATAAATACATACTACAGTATATATAAATATAACTATATATATATATATANCAGACTATCCAGAACCAGAACCACCAAACATTGCACAACAAACAGGCATGGACAGTGAAGAAAGTTCAGAGTACACACCTCTGATACAAACTCGATCAGGTCGAGTGGTGAGACCCAGAAACGTTTTGGATTTGTAAAAAAAAAAAAAAAAAAATGCTTGTGAAATGTATGTTCAAGAATTGTGAAAAAAAAAAAAAATGCTTGTAAAATGTATGGTCAAAATTTTGCATTTACAGCAGGTGTTGTGTTAAATGTCATGCGTAGATATTTACTAATAATATGTACTAGTTATAGATCGTTTACTAGAAGAGGTTCTGATTAGTATGTGTTGTAGAAGGACATTTAATTTTATTTAAAAAAAAGGGAGATGTAATATCCTGTCACGTACATATACGTGCTTACGTTAGAATGTACGTGATGACGTAGTTACGTAGTTGACGCAGCGTTACGTTAGTTACTGTGTTGTTGTACCGACCAGATGAATGGCGGACATGTTGAATAAAAGGCTCGCAGTGAACCAGACCGAATCTCCTACCATCCTTCGATCCTGTCGGTAATCGTGCACATTAAAGATAGCTGTATCAAAAATGGACAGCTGATCTTTTACAGTAGCTACATATATGTTGTTAAAATGAGTAGATTTAGAACACTGCAAGAGAGTGGGAAGTGTTTCTAAAGCCTTAAAATATATATAAATACTAAAATAAATATGTCACTACTTCGTGGATTTTCACTTATTGCGGGGGCCGGAACATAACCGTCGCAATAAACGAGGGACTACTGTGATTTGAGTTTTTGTTAACAAATTTAAAAATCTTTTTAGGCATATCTCCTGTCTCTCGTTGCTGGTATATATGGGGACCCTGGCGGGATGATTATGGGTACTTATGGAAAAACTTTACTTTTTCTTGGCTAAATGCACCTCTACAAAGTGGTGCTTTTAAACAGCGCTGTTGTGTTTAAACATGTTCACAAGTGGTGTTAATCTGTGTGTGAACCTTGACCTTTGCAGAGAGTGGTGAAGGCTGCACAGAGGTCTGTTGGAGTCAGTCTCCCCACTATCACAGACATCTACATCTCCAGATGCAGGAAGAGAGCCACCTGCATCATGAAAGACCCCACTCACCCAGCACACACACTTTTTGCCCCACTCCCCTCAGGACGGAGGTTGAGGAGCATCAAGTGTAGAACCACTAGACTGAGGTACAGCTTCTGCCCTGAGGCTGTTAGACTCAAATAACCAGAATAATCACTGCAAAATATCACATCATGTTGCTGCTGATCTGTTTCTTGTTGCGGTTTATTATTATTATTGTGTTTATTGGGGCAGCATGGTGGCACAACTGGTAGAGCTGCTGCCTCTCAGCGAGCAGGTCCCTGGTTCAAATCCCGGTCCAGGGGCCTTTCTGGGTGGAGTTTGCATGTTCTCTCCGTGCATGCGTGAGTTTTCTCCGGGTGCTCCGGTTTCCTCCCACAGTCCATAAACATGCATGTTAGGCTGATTGGTAACTCTAAAATTGACCCTGGGTGTGAGTGAGACAGGTCCCTCTTGTAAATGAGTTCCCGTGGCTCAACGAGGCTAGCCTGTATAAATAAAGGTTGAATGAATGAATGAATGAATTTGTGCCCATCTGCTCATACAGACTCATGTTCGTGCTGCCGTTTGGAATGAAGTTTTTCTGTGACATTAGTGCTTAGTGTATTGTTAGCTGATGTTTTTCTTAGTTCATATCTTAAATGCTGTTGCTGTTCTTCTCTTACATTTTGTTGTTGGATGTAACTGGGACCCTGTGTACATAATCTCGTTTCATCACATGTAACCACATGCGGTGCAAATGACAATAAAGATTCTCTGACTCTCTGACCATAACTGTCCTGTTCTAATCTATAAATCATAATAAATCTAATCAATAAATGTCACAACAGCAACATAAAATTTATTAAGGCTTTTTAAGATCTTAAATTTACTTATCCTCACAACAATCTCAGTTCCAGACTTTGAAATATAGTTTTTACTTGAAGAAGAGTCAATTTTTAGCCCTAATTTCAATTTTGACTAGTAAGAGTGGGGGAATATTTTACTGATACTGTATTTAAAAACTGTCCAATTAAGTTTGATTATATTTTCCAGCATGCAATAAACAGAAATGATGTAAATGAATAAAAATGGATTAGAGCATTGGAGTCAGGAATGACTTCCTGAAAAAATGTTGATCTTCTTCAGTAAACCAAAGATTTGGGTGAAAAGCAAGTTTTGAATTGTTTTGTCTGTATGGAGTCACGGTGGGACTTGAAGTCGGCGGTGCCTTTCATCTCTCATCAGTGAGACTTACTTGTTGGAGGGTGAAAACAAAAAAGCGACCAGTCCTTGTGATCTCTGTACCATCGTATCACTGCGGCGTGACTCCTCCTCACGAATGCCTGTGGAGTTCAGAAGACAAAAGTCCCATCATTTTATTGAAAAGCTTGAAGGAAATTATTCAAACAGCTCAAGCAGCTCCACTTGGTTCCTTCATGAATAGAGTTCAGAAACCCTCTGTTGTGCTAAAAGGCTGTCGAGGACTTTAAACTAAAACTTTCCATAAATGTGGTTGCTCTTTTAGTGCAACACCAGACCTGATCAAAAGTCTTATCAAAAACGTACGTTGTTCAGAATGGCGTCTAGGAGCTCCGAATCCTCCTGCGGGTTCGATTGCTCAACCTCTTCCTAGTGAATTGGGACCGTGGTGGATTTGTTGTTCACAGGGGGCTAAAATACGATGAACAAAAGTGTGTGCATGAGGGAAAAAATGTGAGAGTAGAATTTTAAAAATGCCTTGTTGTCTTAGAATAATTTACATTTTCATCCGGAGGAGCTGCGCTTTCGTCCTCTTGTTCTGACTATTGGAGGAAAGGCAAAAAAAAAACATTTTTACAGGGGTTTCTGATGATCCACTGAAAACATGTAGCAGTTGAGTCTTCCTGGAATAAAACTACATTAGATGTTCACCTGCTCCTAAAGACTGTCCACCACAATCCCCAACAGGATGTTGAACAGAACATACTTCCCAAACACATTGAGCGCCACAAAATACAAGGCAGCAACCGGAGAGGTTACTGCCATGGCCTGGTCCATGACGAGGCTCCAGTCAACTTGAGTCAGAACCTGCATTAAAAAGCATACAGCTATTAATAAATCATAGCTGTGTAACACAATCTACTGATTTACACACCTGTTAGAGAAAAAAAAAAATTTCACCTGGAAAACCGTGACCATGGCCCAGACGAGTGAATCAAAGTTCCCACTGTCGTCACCTCCTGCATATTCAAACTTGCAACCAAAGGTATTCATGCCTATAATGCTGCAAATAGAATCCACACAAATATGAGACAAAGTCTAACCTGTCTAAAAAAGCTAAGTCTGGTTCTCTGGACATTCAAAAAACAAAACAAAACAAAAAAGCAAAAAAGTAGAAACGTTTCGTCTTTCGTCCGAAAGACTTCCTCAGTCTGAGCTGCTGTATTCAGCTCAGTCTTATAAATAGCACCCTCTCACAGTGGATCAACTAGTTTGCTGATGACAGCTGAAACCAGCTGCTCACATGATCAAGGAGGACCATCAGCCTAACGATGGATCGTTAGCACCCTGATGGTTGTTTGCTATACAGGTAGTCCCCGACTTACGAGCGCTCTAACTTACGAGGTTCCGGACTTACGAGCTGGCAAATTTTTGGAAAAAACGCAAAAAATACTGAGTTTTTCTGTGTTTTTTCACCACAGTTCGTTAGCTAAACATGTGGACACACGTTTCCGATCATTTTTATGCACTCATAAGCAGTTTTTCGATGAAAAACGAGTGTTTGTAGTCGCGCTAGCAAAACCGTTCCAACTTACGAGCGAAATTCCGGACTTACGAGACACGTGGCGGCCGTTCCAAATTACGAGATTTCCGTGTTACGAGCGCCTCGTTGTAACGGAACTCGCTCGTAAGTCGGGGACTACCTGTATACAGTATTGATATAAGACTGATCAGTCTTATATCGGGGAAACTAAACAGCCACTGGCCAAAAGGATGGCCCAGCACAGAAGATCAACATCATCAAGTCAGGACTCTGCGGTCTACACTCATCTCCAGGCCAGCGGTCACTCTTTCAGGGATGAAGATGTTCACATCCTTGATAGAGAGGAACGATGATTTGAGTGAGGAGTAAAGGAGGCCATCTTTGTGAAAATAAACCGTCCATCATTAAACAGAGGTGGAGGCCTCCGGGTTCAACTGTCCCCCTCTTACAATGCTGTGATTGCTAGTATCACTCAGCCCTCTGTGAATAGCAAACAACCATCAGGTTGCTAAATTTATATATTTGTGAGGCCTGCAGTAGACAAACGGCAATAACGTATTTTTTGGACTATAATGTGCACTTTAAAATCCTTCAATTTTCTCAAAAATCGACAGTGAGCCTTATGTAATAATTCTGGTTGTGCTTACTGACCTCGAACTGATTTTATGTGTTACAGCTGAACAATGTTGAGAGTTATTGTGAATGAGTTCAATAAAGTTTGACTTATGTAACTGTTTTGTTTTGCTTAATGTGTCTTATACTGTATGTGCCTTATAAAAAATACAGTAAATAAACAGAAAATCTTCTCACCTGATCGTGATGATCTGTCATCATGGTAAGGATGCTGAGGAAGACGACGACGTTCATGATCCAATCGAAGGAACTTATTACAAAGTCCCGCAGTCTGTCATAATGGCCGAACTGGTAGAACACCTGGAATCGCAAAAGAGAAGTGTTTCTGGTTAGTGAGGAATCAAAACCATCTACAGATGAAACTGCACCTAAATGTGCTGTAGCCTCACCTCTCTCTCTAGTTGTCTGCCCTGTTTGCTCCATATCTCTAGAATAAACACAAAAGAATCAATCTGTAAAGAATTGTACAAGATGTTTTATGTTGTATAGACACCAGTCCAACATCTGACCTGGTCCACAGATTGTCCAGACATTCATTCATATTATGCTTGAGTTTTCTGAAGAACGCGACAACCAGACTCTCCTCTTCGCTGTGCTCCGACAAATCAGAGTAACAGGTTTGGCGACAAGCACGGTGCACGTATTCAAAAAGATGTGCCCAACTGACCCAAACTGGTCAGGGAGTAAAAGCAAAAATCCACTTAAGTAAACAGTGACAATGAACGAACTGAAACGTTTCTACGTTGAAGCTTTTACATGACATGACTTCCAAGGTGCAGTGCAAGTTGAGTTTATGTAAAACATGTGAATGCAAAATGTAAAAAAGAAAGACAAGTTGATACTTACACCTGTGACAAAGATGAAAAACGGAAAGATCCAGAAGGAGGGAGCCATGACAAGGTACATGATGTCCGTCCAACCTTCGAGACTGATAACCTGAGGGGAGACAGAAAAGACATTGATTAAATTCAGTTCAGTTTATTTAAATAGCACCAAGTCACAACAGAAGTCATCTCAGGGCACTGAACAGAAACATTCATATATAAAAAAGTAAGTTAATAACATTATTTATAAATAATAAATAATGAATATGGCATTAGAGGACAAGCACTGAAATGGATATCTAGTTATTTGGAAAATAGGAAACAGTTTGTACATGTACATGGTGTAAAATCTGGGCTCTGTGAAATTACATGTGGAGTATGTGAACGACTAATGTATCAGGGCTCCTTAAATGTGTATTATTTGCAGATTATACAACTTTTTTTGTTCAGGGTGGGACATAGAATGAATATTGGTGAAGGTGCAAGCAGAGTTTGTAAAAATACAAAATTGGTTTAAAATTAATAAATTATCATTAAATCTAGATAAAACTAATTATATGATATTTACAAATAGACAAGGAACTGTTGATGTCCAGTTCAGAGTTGATGGTGTGGAGATTAGTAGAGTCAATGAAGTAAAGTTTTTGGGTGTTGTTATTGATGAGAAACTAACATGGAAACCTCACATAAATTATTTAAGAACAAAATTAGCTAAATCCATTGCATTGCTGTATAAAGTCAGGGACTTGTTTAATGATAAAGCTTTGTACAGTATATGTTGTATAATACCTTAATTGTTCCACACTTGGTCTATTGTATTGAGGTATGGGGGAAGGCATGCAAGACAACTACAAATCCTGTTTTTGTTTTGCAAAAAGAGCAATAAGAGTTATCACTCGAAAACATAGCCATCATCCATCTAATGTATTATTTTGTCAACTGAAATTATTGAAATTTCACGACGTGATTGATTATAAAATTTTATTAGTTATAAGGCTCACCAAAATGCATTACCTTTGAACATCCAGAGAATTTTTACAAAGAGAGAAAGCTGCTATAATCTTAAGGGGTCGGAGATGTTCATAACAACTAAATTTAGAATCAGTTTGAAAGAACGATGTACCTCGATACAAGGAGTGAGATTGTGAATGTGGAATAATCTGGAAAATGATATTAAAAGTGCCAAGTCAATGCACATGTTTAAGAAATTGATAGTTTGGATTGCTAAAAAAATATGAAACTGTATAAAGTGTTCTCATATGAATTGTTGTTCTAGAAGGAGTTCTAGAAGGATTTCATTTTTTGTTTTATTGTATTACTAACTGAAGAATGTTGTTTGAAGAAAAAAGAGGCAGATATTATATAAGAATTATTTTCTTCTCTCTGCTACCTTTCATTTCATTGTATTGGATTTCTTTTATTTTTGTTGTTGTTGTAAATATAATTGTTGTAAAATATAATTGTTGTAAATATATAATTAATTTGTTGTTAGGTTATGAAATGAATAAAGAATTATTATTAAGGGCCATCTGCTTCGACCAGCTGAATTTGAGAGGAACAGGAAAGAGGAACAGATACACAATGGCAGGTTGAGAATCACATGTTAAGATAGAAATGGTATCAAATGAAATCTATTCAATTTTAACAATTCGTTTAAGGAAATGTGTTCAGTTTGTCCTCTAGTAGTCTAAGCCTATAGCAGCATAACAAGCCAAAGCTATAAGATTTGTCAAAAAGCAAAGTCTTAAGCCCAGTCCTAAAACTGGACTATGTGTCAGCCTCACGGACAGAAACTGGAAGTTGGTTCCACAAGAGAAGATGATAACTGAAAGATCTTCCTCCCATTTTGCTTTCTCTAGGAACCACAAGTAAACCTGCAGTCTGAGAGTGAAGCACTCTGTTAGGAAAATATAGAACAATAATGTCTGTAATATAAGATGGAGCTAGGTTGTTGAGCTTTGTAGGTTAGAAGTTAGAATTTGAATGCAATTCTGGACTTGACGGGGAGCCAGTGGAGAGAAGCTAAAACTGGTGAGATATGATCTCTCCCACTAACTCCAGTTAAGACTCTGGCAGCAGCATTTTGGATCAACTGAAGACATTTTAAAAAGTATTTGGACACCCAGATAATAAACCATTGCAATAGTCCAGTCTAGATGTGACAAATGCACAGACCAGATTTTCTGCATCATTTTTAGATAAGATGTTTCTCATTTTAACGATATTACACAGGTGTAAAAAAAAAAAAAGTGGTTCTGGTAATGTTTTTATCGTTTTAACATCAGACAAGTCTAAATTAACAATAGATTTTACAAATGCAGCCAACAACTGAACATTAAGTTGAATAACTCCATCTTGTTGATCGATTTACAGACACAGACTGACTTCCTACCTGGAAAATGGTTAAGAAGGCGGAGCCAAGGTTTTCAAAAGTTGATGACTCCCGGGTACGGGTTTGGGCCGTCTGGACGACACACGTTGTAGAAGGTGTTCCAGTTTGGTTCATTCTGGCCGACGTTGGTGATGTTAGGTTCTGAGGTAAGCCTGGAGGGTCGAGCAGGCAGACCTGTCCATTTTCTCTGAGTCGAGGCACATCTGAGAAGTGTTGGGTTCCATAGCCATAGACTGAACATATAAACGGGTCGCTATCCCCCAACTCCGACACAAAGTACGGGTTGAGCGACACGTTGTAGATTCTACATTGGAGGGGGAATTAGAGAATATAATCTTTAGATTTGAGGAAAATTTGAACAAAAGCTGTATACCTATACTGTAATATAAAAACATTTAGATTGCATCAATAAACAGAGCCTCACAGACTGGATGTATTAAGAATTTATTTGATGAACGATGAAGTCTTCTCAAATGGGTTGTCAGTCGTACAGATATGGAAGCTTTTGGTAGCACTTTCCAAAAAGGCTCCCCTTGTAGATAGCTAATATATAGATACGTTATTAATTCCTCTGTAAACACTTTATAAATAATTAATAACCGCTTATTATGCATTAGTTAAAGGTGACAGAGAGACAAAACTGAGCAGTTTGTTGCCAAATAGTGAGCCAAATCTGTCCACCTATATATTCATCTAGTTACATTTAAATATTTCAGATTTAAGTTACTACCGGTACCTTGTAAGTACAGTAAGCATTTGTAAATATTTTTCTTAAACATATAATATTGTACTTTATCACTGCATTATAAGTATCTACAACTAATATTATATCCTAAAAAATTAGGTTTTCAAGTGCTTATTGTGCTTACAAGGTAACTTAGTCTGAAATGTTTAATAAAGATGTGGCTCACTATTTGGCAAGAAACTGGTCAGTTTTGTCTCTGTCACCCTTAATTAAGAAGAACAGTTGTTGAGACATTCTACAGTAGCAGGAAGTGATGACAAAGGGGAACACCTGCATGTAAACAATCTCTACAATGGCTCACAACGCAGACAGTAGAGAAGAATCTGATGTTTCATCCATCCATCCATCTTCTTCCGCTTATCCGGGGTCGGGTCGCGGGGGTAGCAGCCTAAGTAGGGAGGCCCAGACTTCCCTCTCCCCAGCCACTTGGAGCAGCTCCTCCGGGGGAATCCCAAGGCGTTCCCAGGCCAGCCGAGAAACATAGTCCCTCCAGCGCGTCCTGGGTCTTCCTCTGGGTCTCCTCCCGGTGGGACATGCCCGGAACACCTCACCAGGGAGGCGTCCAGGAGGCATCCTAACCAGATGCCCGAGCCACCTCAACTGGCTCCTCTCGATGTGGAGAAGCAGCGGCTCTACTCCGAGTCCCTCCCGGATGACTGAGCTTCTCACCCTATCTCTAAGGGAGAGTCCAGCCACCCTGCGGAGAAAACTCATTTCAGCCGCTTGTATCCGAGATCTTGTTCTTTCGGTCATAACCCAAAGCTCATGACCATAGATGAGGGTGGGAACGTAGATCGATCGGTAAATTGAGAGCTTTGCCTTTTGACTCAGCTCTCTCTTCACCACGACAGACCGGTACAGCGCCCGCTTCACTGCGGACGCTGCACCTATCCGCCTATCGATCTCACGCTCCAGTTTTCCCTCATTCGTGAACAAGATCCCGAGATACTTAAACTCCTCCACTTGGGGCAGGACCTCCTCCCCGACCCGGAGAGGGCATGCTACCCTTTTCCGGCTCAAGACCATGGCCTCGGATTTGGAGGAACTGATCCTCATCCCGGCCGCATCACACTCGGCTGCAAACCGCTCCAGTGAAAGTTGTAAATCACGAACTGATGAAGCCAGTAGGACCACATCATCTGCAAAAAACAGAGAAGCGATTCTAAGGTCACCAAAACGGATCCTCTCAACACCTTGGCTGCGCCTAGAAATTCTGTCCATAAAAGTTATGAACAGAATCGGTGACAAAGGGCAACCTTGGCGGAGTCCAACTCTCACCGGAAACGAGCCTGACTTACTGCCGGCAATGCGGACCAAGCTCTGACACCGGTCGTACAGGGACCTAACAGCCCATATCAATGGGCCTGGTACCCCATACTCCCGGAGTACCCCCCACAGAACCCCCCGAGGGACGCGGTCGAATGCCTTCTCCAAGTCCACAAAGCACATGTAAACTGGTTGGGCAAACTCCCACGCACCCTCCAGGACCCTGTTGAGGGTGTAGAGCTGGTCCAGTGTTCCACGACCAGGACGAAAACCACACTGCTCCTCCTGAATCCGAGGTTCGACTATCCGACGGACCCTCCTCTCCAGAACCCCTGAATAGACCTTACCAGGGAGGCTTAAGAGTGTGATCCCCCTATAGTTGGAACACACCCTACGGTCCCCCTTTTTGAATAGGGGAACCACCACCCCAGTCTGCCAATCCAAGGGAACTGCCCCCGATGTCCACGCGATATTGCAGAGTCGCGTAAGCCAACACAACCCTACAACATCCAGAGCCCTAAGGAACTCCGGGCGAATCTCATCCACCCCCGGAGCCTTGCCACCGCGGAGCTTTTTAACCACCTCGGCGACCTCAGCACCAGAGATCGGAGAACCCGACCCAAAGTCCCCAGGCTCCGCTTCCTCAGTGGAAGACGTGCCAGTAGGATTGAGGAGGTCTTCGAAGTATTCCGCCCACCGACTCACAACATCCCGAGTTGAGGTCAGCAGCACGCCACCCCCACCATAAATGGTGTTGGTCGCGTACCTCTTTCCCCCCCTGAGACGCCGGATGGTGGACCAGAATCGCCTCGAAGCCGTACGGAAGTCATTCTCCATGGCCTCTCCGAACTCCTCCCACGCCCGAGTTTTTGCCTCAGCAACCACCCGAGCCGCATGCCGCTTGGACTGCCGGTACCTATCAGCTGCTTCCGGGGTCCCACAAGCCAAAAAGGCCCAATAGGACTCCTTCTTCAGCCTGACAGCATCCCTCACTGCCGGTGTCCACCACCGGGTTCGAGGGTTGCCACCACGACAAGCACCAACAACCTTGCGGCCACAGCTCCGATAAGCTGCCTCGACAATAGAGGCGCGGAACACGGCCCACTCGGACTCCATGTCCCCCGCCTCCCTCGGAACGTGTTCAAAGCTCTCCCGGAGGTGGGAGTTAAAGCTCCGTCTTACGGGAGACTCTGCCAGACGTTCCCAGCAGACCCTCACAATACGTTTGGGTCTGCCAGGTCTGACCGGCATCCTCCCCCACCATCGGAGCCAACTCACCACCAGGTAGTGGTCAGTTGACAGCTCCGCCCCTCTCTTCACCCGAGTGTCCAAGACATGCGGCCGCAGATCAGATGAGACGACAACAAAGTCGATCATCGAACTGCGACCTAGGGTGTCCTGGTGCCAAGAGCACATATGGACACCCTTATGCTTAAACATGGTGTTCGTTATGGACAATCCATGACGAGCACAGAAGTCCAATAACAGAACACCACTCTGGTTCAGATCAGGGGGGCCGTTCCTCCCAACCACACCCCTCCAGGTCTCACTGTCATTGCCCACGTGAGCGTTGAAGTCCCCCAGTAGAACAAGGGAGTCCCCAGGAGGCGCACTCTCCAATACCCCCTCCAAGGACTCCAAAAAGGGTGGGTAGTCTGAGCTGCCGTTTGGTGCATAGGCACAAACAACAGTCAGAGCCCGTCCCCCCACACGTAGGCGAAGGGAGGCTACCCTCTCGTTCACCGGGGTGAACCCCAACGTACAGGCACCAAGATGGGGGGCAACCAGTATGCCCACTCCTGCTCGGCGCCTCTCACCAGGGGCAACTCCAGAGTGGAAGAGTGTCCAACCCCTCTCAAGGAAACTGGTTCCAGAGCCAGAGCCATGCGTTGAGGTGAGTCCGACTATTTCTAGTCGGAAACTCTCAACCTCACACACTAGCTCAGGCTCCTTCCCCACCAGAGAGGTGACATTCCATGTCCCAATGGCCAGCTTCTGTAGCCGAGGATCAGACCGCCAGGGTCCCCGCCCTCGGCCACCACCCATCTCACATTGCACCCGACCCCTTTGGCCCCTCCCACAGGTGGTGAGCCCATGGGAATCTGATGTTTCTTTAGATTATTTTGAAACACCATCAGAGAGAGAGATGACGAAGAGGCAGAGTAATATTGTTCCGATAAAGAAAAGATCAAGGAGTTTAAAGAGTTCCCCTTTGATGTCACTTCCTGTTTCACTTTGGCTGTGCCACGTTCAAAAGAAACTATGCCAGTTATGTAACCAAAGGGCTAAAATCATGTGTGCCAAATTTCTCAAATACTAAAGTGTTGTCTTCCAATTTTTTAATTTGGTCGTGTGAGTGAATACTTAATGTCCTAATAAATAACAATCTGGACAAATTAAATAAAGTCTTTCATCCAAGTTCCAAAAGTAAACCATTTGTTAGGTAGTTAAACTTCATCTAAATTCTTGTGTGTATAAAAACCAATAGAAATTCTGCTCAAATAATTATTTTTGTTTTAAATAACAGAATTAATCCTCCCCTCCCTGGGCTGCCACCTTACCGTGGTGGAGGGGTTTGAGTGTCTCAATGATCCTAGGAGCTATGCTGTCAGGGGCTTCATGCCCCTAGAAGGGTCACCCAAGGCAGACAGGTCCTAGGTGAGGGATCAGACAAAGCGCAGCCCAAAAACCCCTATGATGAGTACAATTAATGGACTAAGTTTTCCCTCGCCCGGACGCGGGTCACCGGGGCCCCACTCTGGAGCCAGGCCCGGAGGTGGGGCACGCTGGCGAGCGCCTGGTGGCCGGGCTTTTACCCATGGAGCTCGGCCGGGCACAGCCCGAAGAGGAGACGTGGGTCCCCCTTCCCATGGGCTCACCACCTGTGGGAGGGGCCAAAGGGGTCGGGTGCAATGTGAGATGGGTGGCGGCCGAGGGCGGGGACCCTGGCGGTCTGATCCTCGGCTACAGAAGCTGGCCATTGGGACATGGAATGTCACCTCTCTGGTGGGGAAGGAGCCTGAGCTAGTGTGTGAGGTTGAGAGGTTCCGACTAGAAATAGTCGGACTCACCTCAACGCATGGCTCTGGCTCTGGAACCAGTTTCCTTGAGAGGGGTTGGACACTCTTCCACTCTGGAGTTGCCCCTGGTGAGAGGCGCCGAGCAGGAGTGGGCATACTGGTTGCCCCCCATCTTGGTGCCTGTACGTTGGGGTTCACCCCGGTGAACGAGAGGGTAGCCTCCCTTCGCCTACGTGTGGGGGGACGGGCTCTGACTGTTGTTTGTGCCTATGCACCAAACGGCAGCTCAGACTACCCACCCTTTTTGGAGTCCTTGGAGGGGGTATTGGAGAGTGCGCCTCCTGGGGACTCCCTTGTTCTACTGGGGGACTTCAACGCTCACGTGGGCAATGACAGTGAGACCTGGAGGGGTGTGGTTGGGAGGAACGGCCCCCCTGATCTGAACCAGAGTGGTGTTCTGTTATTGGACTTCTGTGCTCGTCATGGATTGTCCATAACGAACACCATGTTTAAGCATAAGGGTGTCCATATGTGCTCTTGGCACCAGGACACCCTAGGTCGCAGTTCGATGATCGACTTTGTTGTCGTCTCATCTGATCTGCGGCCGCATGTCTTGGACACTCGGGTGAGGAGAGGGGCGGAGCTGTCTACTGACCACTACCTGGTGGTGAGTTGGCTCCGATGGTGGGGGAGGATGCCGGTCAGACCTGGCAGACCCAAACGTATCGTGAGGGTCTGCTGGGAACGTCTGGCAGAGTCTCCCGTAAGACGGAGCTTTAACTCCCACCTCCGGGAGAGCTTTGAACACGTTCCGAGGGAGGCGGGGGACATGGAGTCCGAGTGGGCCGTGTTCCGCGCCTCTATTGTCGAGGCAGCTTATCGGAGCTGTGGCCGCAAGGTTGTTGGTGCCTGTCGTGGTGGCAACCCTCGAACCCGGTGGTGGACACCGGCAGTGAGGGATGCTGTCAGGCTGAAGAAGGAGTCCTATTGGGCCTTTTTGGCTTGTGGGACCCCGGAAGCAGCTGATAGGTACCGGCAGTCCAAGCGGCATGCGGCTCGGGTGGTTGCTGAGGCAAAAACTCGGGCGTGGGAGGAGTTCGGAGAGGCCATGGAGAATGACTTCCGTACGGCTTCGAGGCGATTCTGGTCCACCATCCGGCGTCTCAGGGGGGGAAAGAGGTACGAGACCAACACCATTTATGGTGGAGGTGGCGTGCTGCTGACCTCAACTCGGGATGTTGTGAGTCGGTGGGCGGAATACTTCGAAGACCTCCTCAATCCTACTGGCACGTCTTCCACTGAGGAAGCAGAGCCTGGGGACTTTGGGTCGGGTTCTCCGATCTCTGGTGCTGAGGTCGCCGAGGTGGTTAAAAAGCTCCGCGGTGGCAAGGCTCCGGGGGTGGATGAGATTCGCCCGGAGTTCCTTAGGGCTCTGGATGTTGTAGGGTTGTGTTGGCTTACGCGACTCTGCAATATCGCGTGGACATCGGGGGAGTTCCCTTGGATTGGCAGACTGGGGTGGTGGTTCCCCTATTTAAAAAGGGGGACCGTAGGGTGTGTTCCAACTATAGGGGGATCACACTCTTAAGCCTCCCTGGTAAGGTCTATTCAGGGGTTCTGGAGAGGAGGGTCCGTCGGATAGTCGAACCTCGGATTCAGGAGGAGCAGTGTGGTTTTCGTCCTGGTCGTGGAACACTGGACCAGCTCTACACCCTCAGCAGGGTCCTGGAGGGTGCGTGGGAGTTTGCCCAACCAGTTTACATGTGCTTTGTGGACTTGGAGAAGGCATTCGACCGCGTCCCTCGGGGGGTTCTGTGGGGGGTACTCCGGGAGTATGGGGTACCAGGCCCTTTGATAAGGGCTGTTAGGTCCCTGTACGACCGGTGTCAGAGCTTGGTCCGCATTGCCGGCAGTAAGTCAGGCTCGTTTCCGGTGAGAGTTGGACTCCGCCAAGGTTGCCCTTTGTCACCGATTCTGTTCATAACTTTTATGGACAGAATTTCTAGGCGCAGCCAAGGTGTTGAGAGGATCCGTTTTGGTGACCTTAGAATCGCTTCTCTGTTTTTTGCAGATGATGTGGTCCTACTGGCTTCATCAGTTCGTGATTTACAACTTTCACTGGAGCGGTTTGCAGCCGAGTGTGATGCGGCCGGGATGAGGATCAGTTCCTCCAAATCCGAGGCCATGGTCTTGAGCCGGAAAAGGGTAGCATGCCCTCTCCGGGTCGGGGAGGAGGTCCTGCCCCAAGTGGAGGAGTTTAAGTATCTCGGGATCTTGTTCACGAATGAGGGAAAACTGGAGCGTGAGATCGATAGGCGGATAGGTGCAGCGTCCGCAGTGAAGCGGGCGCTGTACCGGTCTGTCGTGGTGAAGAGAGAGCTGAGTCAAAAGGCAAAGCTCTCAATTTACCGATCGATCTACGTTCCCACCCTCATCTATGGTCATGAGCTTTGGGTTATGACCGAAAGAACAAGATCTCGGATACAAGCGGCTGAAATGAGTTTTCTCCGCAGGGTGGCTGGACTCTCCCTTAGAGATAGGGTGAGAAGCTCAGTCATCCGGGAGGGACTCGGAGTAGAGCCGCTGCTTCTCCACATCGAGAGGAGCCAGTTGAGGTGGCTCGGGCATCTGGTTAGGATGCCTCCTGGACGCCTCCCTGGTGAGGTGTTCCGGGCATGTCCCACCGGGAGGAGACCCAGAGGAAGACCCAGGACGCGCTGGAGGGACTATGTTTCTCGGCTGGCCTGGGAACGCCTTGGGATTCCCCCGGAGGAACTGCTCCAAGTGGCTGGGGAGAGGGAAGTCTGGGCCTCCCTACTTAGGCTGCTACCCCCGCGACCCGACCCCGGATAAGCGGAAGAAGATGGATGGATGGATGGAGAATTAATCCTCGATTAATCCTTATAGTTACACCAACAAATCTAATTACCGTAATTACTTAACTTCTTCAAATTAGTTTTTTTTCGCAAATTCCCTTTTTTTAAATGTCTCAATGTGCTGTTTTCAAAAATTTAACCAAAGAAAATAAAGCATTTTAGTCGTTTATCAAATGCATCTCAGAGGAACAGGAAGGCCGAGCAAATGGGCGACTTACGAGGAGATGTTCCCTCCGAGGAAGCAGCGGTTACGGAGCTGACCGGCTCACAGCTGAACCCCAACAATGCTGAAGACGAAGATTGTGATGAAGAATAAGAGGAAAATGCTCCAGACACGGTAGAGGAGTTTCAGGAGGCGAATGACAAACTTCTTCAGAACTACAGGATTCAACATAAAAATGCATACCGGTACGTTGATTTACCAAAGAGTTCAGTGTACAAGATTAGGCAGAGGAAAAAACATCAATCAATCAATCAATCCATTTTATTTAGGCAGGTTAATCCCATTGAGCCGCGAGGACTCATTTACAAGAGAGACCTGGTTTCAACAAAGAATGATAATAATAATAATAATAATAATCATTTTATTTAAAAGCACCTTTCAGGATACCCAAGGACACTTAACAAACCAACACAGTGTAATACAGAGCAAACATTATCAGCGACAAATTGAAATATAAAATACATAAAGGATATAAAATGGAAGATAAAAATACATTTAGCAAAGGTAGTGAACAGATTAAGAAGTATTAATGTTTTTCTGACTAAATGTTTATCAATTTTTAAGTTAAGAATTAATGCTTAATGCAACACTTGTGAGAAAAAACATTTTAGTTCAAGATGTTTCATTAAAGTCTTGAAGTGGGGGGTTTTGTGTGGCTTTGCTTCAAAAGGTCCAGGGTTTCTTTGAAAGATAAGGGCCCAATCCTTCTCGAAAAACTGGTCTTTGATGGAATGAATGCATATCACCCATCTCACTTCAAACTTTGCAGTTCTTCTGAAAGGGAGTTAGGCAAATAATATGTTTCCATGCATCTCACAGCCAAGTTTGTGAGATGTTGATGAGCACAACTCAGCAATTGGGGGCGAACTGACCTTGTAGCTGATAGATGAAACAGAAAATCTTTTGGCAAGTGCCTGGTACTGTCTTGAGGAGCAAAGTTTGATTGAAAACATATTTGATGGGAGTGAATGAAGTCATACTCCACAAAGGTATAAAATGAGTTGCGCTCGGATAAACAATTTGAGAGTCTGCTCCGAGTCCTGATCGAGACGTCGAGCTGCGTTGACATGTATCCCTGCCAGAAACTGTGATGGCTCTCCCAGTTGTGTCAAGAGGTGAGGGATAATGATTTTACGTCAATGCCTTGTTGTGTGTGCTGTTTAAGTTCTGTGGCGGAGTTACTGACACATTTCTCTAGCAGATAACAGTTTGTGTATCTGAACATGTATGTTTTTACTTTTTTCTGTCACAAGACTTCTTTAATAAATATCCATTATTTTTAATTAAGTCTGTTTGTTTTCTTCCAAACCAGTGAGTGTGCCCACCTTTCAAGAATCCAAAAAGATGATGAAACATTAACCATTTGGGTTGATCAATTATTTCATAAAGCATTTGGCGACGAGGATGGGATATCTTATCTTTATTTGTAAAGCACATTCCAAGGTGCTTAAAAAGATGGATGAAAGGGTACACACTGGCTGTTTGGAAGGAAAAAAGGAAAAGTGTGAAACTATGTTCTTGGAAGCCTTTGTTGTTTTGGAAGCGGGTGAGAGATTCCCGCTGTTGAAGAGCTGATAAGTTGGATCAGCGGTTTTGGGGACGCCTTAAGCTGCTGACCGATTCTTTGAGCTGAAGTGTAACAGAAGATTTGAACCAGGGTGTAAAAACCCTTGATCAGTAGTTTCGTGAGAGCAGAAGGAAAGAAGATTTTGCCGGGGTTAGAAAAAAAAGATATACAGTATAACCCTTGTTGTTTATTTGAGATCAGTAACAGAAGTTTTGAATAAGCCCTGAAGAAGTCAGATGATAGGTGATTTATTCGCTGAAACATAAGTATATAATACCAGGGTTAAAAGAAAAAACCCTTGTTAGAGTTTTTGTAATGAGTTAGGTGATTTATTTTGATAGCTTTATCAGTTGAAGTTAAAAAGACTGGTGATTTCTTTTTCGAAGTAAAAAAAAGAGGAACAAGCGCTTCTCTGTGTGTGTGTGCCTCTGCAGCTGAGGAGCGAAAAGAAGCAGGTCGTGGGCCAGTGAAGGTCGGTTAGACTACAGACGCGCTTCAGAGGAAGCTCAGAAGGAATAGAGCTTGTTAAGGAATTTCTGCAGATCAGAAAGTTGGAAGTTGTCCAAAAAGTTAGCAGGAGTGATTTGTTGGAGGAAGATCTACGAGGAAAGAAAAAGGAGTTATTGTTTAAGTTCATAGGCGCATGCATGAGAAGGAAAGTGTCAGGGTGTGCATGCGAGTGTGTTTTGGGTGCTGAGTTGGTCAGTTGTAGTGAGAAACGCATGAGGAAGAGTGTGTCTCATCTGCCATGAGTAATGTGTGGTGCGTTTGGAGCGTTTGGGACGAGAGCAGGGTGTGTGCGCGGAGCTGCTCCCTCTGTCCGGGTTTGTGTGTGAGTAGAAGCGGGGTGTGACAGCCCCTGTCATATGTGTAAAAGGAATGCACGTGTGTGCAGCAGCTTCCGTTCCCTCTGCTGTGAGTAGAAATGGGAGGAGATGTTTGGGACTGAGCGGAGGTCAGGAGACAGTCCTTGTTTGATGTAGGCGCGCAGGTTCGTGTGTGACATTAGAGATGCAAAGAACGGAAAAGTGGAGGAAAAATAGCAGGAGTTTTCAGTGTGTGGTTCATGGGCCAGGAAGGGTCGAGTTTTTGTTTTGTTTTCCCCTTTCATGCAGCCTGCCTTATCAGAGAGTCAGAGTCAGAGTCAGAGAGTCTTTATTGTCATTTGCACCGCATGTGGTACATGAGATGAAAACGAGATTATGTACACGAGGTCCCAGTTACATCCAACAACAAATGAAAGAGAAAAACAGTAATAACATCGAGAACTAACTAAGAAAAACATCAACTAGTAATACACTAAGCCTAATATAGTGGGAATAAACAGCAGCACGAACATGAGTTTGTATGAGCAGATGGTCACAGATGGTCACAGATGAACACAGCAACAAGAAAACATATCAGCATCACCATGATGTGATATTTTGCAGTGTTTATTTTAATTTTATTTTTATTTATTCATGAGTCTAACAGCCTCAGGGTAGAAGCTGTTCCTCAGTCTAGTGGTTCTACACTTGATGCTCCTCAACCTCCGTCCTGAGGGGAGTGGGGCAAAGAGTGAGTGTGCTGGATGAGTGAGGTCTTTCATGATACAGGTGGCTCTTTTCCTGCATCTAGAGGTGTAAATGTCTGTGATGGTGGGGAGACTGACTCCAACAGACTTCTGTGCAGCCTTCACCACTCTCTGCAGAGCTTTTCTTTCTTCAACTGTGCAGCCTCCATGCCACACGTTGATGCTGGAGCACAGGATGCTCTCCACTGCACACCTGTAGAACGAGGTGAGAACTACAGAATCTATCTACTATCTACAGAACAGTGAAGCAGAGAAAGGAAGGGGAAGAGGTAGGTTGTGTGAGCTTGCAGTTTGCAGGGTATTGTGACAAATTGGTCAACAGGTGATATTAGAAGTTGATGGAAGGGGAAAAATGTACAAAAAGTGTTGGTTTTCATGCTTATTTTTAACAGAACAAAAAAAAAAGATGTCACTGCTGTGTTGGAGAAATTTATTGGAAGAATCAGACTGTGAATAAAAAGGAAGAGGGGTTTTAAGTTTTTTTTTCCTTTCTCTCTCCTCCAAGTTTAAAGGATGAATCTTTTATTTGAAAGATCACTAATTTCTGTCATTCTATCTCAGTCTTTTGCTTTTTTCCTAAGCTTGATGTCGTGGTGTGTCGTTGTCTGTCTGATAAGACGGACTGAGGACGCGCAGAGGACGACGGGGAGGAAAGCGCCTGAGGATGACCAACTCCTGAGAGAGGCGCCTGCGACTGGTGTCGTCTGCTGGGTTCTTCATCGCTGCTGCAGAGCTGCCTGTCCAGCGCACCCAAGGATGGGTGTTCGTGCTCATCTGTGATGTGGTGCTGATGACCACACTTCTGAAAAACGAGACGTGTCCTGATGAGGACAGTTGGGGCTCTTTGCCACGAGTCACGAGATGAACAGACGGGACGGCTTCAAATGTCCTGTACATCGGTCCTGCTGGTAACAAGTGTGGGCAGAGCGTGGGCAGAGCAGTGGTGTCCGGCGCGTGTAACGTTCCAGTGCAACGACCTTGTGCATCGACCTTTAAGGTGTGCGAGTTGTTCCAGAGGGTGGAGCCGTGCACGATCGTGAAGTGACTTGGGAACATTTTCATTTTTTATTGTTCTTTGAGTTTTTATTTTGTTTTATTTTACCTGAAGTAATAAAATAAATGATGATTAATTTGAGATGACATGCATATATACAGATATGTGCTACAAACAGGAATAGGTTTTATCTGGACAGTAAAATCGTCCTCA
>JBBPBX010048457.1:0-10780 GCA_038048925.1 Garcialebias charrua | reverse complement strand
AGTCTGAATACTTTACTAAATAAAGTAATTTCAATAAAATGAACCCTTTTTTTTTGTTTTTATATAATACTGCAAAGCAACATGTTAATTTTGTCAAATGAATAACAATGATTTCTTTTTTTTTCTTTTTTTTTTTGCTATATGACGAAATTTACCGTTATCATCAGAATGCTCAGAAATATCACAACATAATATTTGAGCCGTATCGCCCACCCCTAGTTTTATGACAAATAAACCTGGACAGATTCAAGTCAAGTTCCTGACAGTGGAAGAATTTAAATATTCAATCATGATGAGAAAAAAAATCCCTTTTTCTGTTTTGCTGATCAAGACATGATAAAATTATCTGGTCCATACAGTACCAGGTTCTAAAATGATTCAGCTCAGGTGAACAGAAACACAACAGATTCCACTGTGGCAACTATTGTTCAACAAAAACAAACTCTTAAAACTCTGAGTCAAAAACTGCTTCCAGCTCTGACCCAACAGCTTGTAGAATTATGTCATTCAGCAGCAGTAACCCTCAGTCATTCAGCAGCTTGTAGCATGTCATTCAGCAGCAGTAACCCTCAGTCAGTCAGCAGCTTGTAGAACATCCTTCAGCAGCAGTAACCCTCAGTCATTCAGCAGCTTGTAGAACATCCTTCAGCAGCAGTAACCCTCAGTCATTCAACAGCTTGTAGAATATCCTTCAGCAGCAGTAACCCTCAGTCATTCAGCAGCTTGTAGAATGTCTTTCAGCAGCATTAACCCTCAGTCATTCAGCAGCTTGTAGAATGTCATTCAGCAGCAGTAACCCTCAGTCATTCAGCAGCTTGTAGCATGTCATTCAGCAGCAGTAACCCTCAGTCATTCAGCAGCTTGTAGAACATCCTTCAGCAGCAGTAACCCTCAGTCATTCAGCAGCTTGTAGAACATCCTTCAGCAGCAGTAACCCTCAGTCATTCAACAGCTTGTAGAATATCCTTCAGCAGCAGTAACCCTCAGTCATTCAGCAGCTTGTAGAATGTCTTTCAGCAGCATTAACCCTCAGTCATTCAGCAGCTTGTAGAACATCCTTCAGCAGCAGTAACCCTCAGTCATTCAGCAGCTTGTAGAATGTCTTTCAGCAGCAGTAACCCTCAGTCATTCAGCAGCTTGTAGAATTTCCTTCAGTAGCATTAACCCTCAGTCATTCAGCAGCTTGTAGAATGTCCTTCAGCAGCAGTAACCCTCAGTCATTCAGCAGCTTGTAGAATGTCCTTCAGCAGCAGTAACCCTCAGTCATTCAGCAGCTTGTAGAATGTCCTTCAGCAGCAGTAACCCTCAGTCATTCAGCAGCTTGTAGAATGTCCTTCAGCAGCATTAACCCTCAGTCATTCAGCAGCTTGTAGAATGTCATTCAGCAGCAGTAACCCTCAGTCATTCAGCAGCTTGTAGCATGTCATTCAGCAGCAGTAACCCTCAGTCATTCAGCAGCTTGTAGAACATCCTTCAGCAGCAGTAACCCTCAGTCATTCAGCAGCTTGTAGAACATCCTTCAGCAGCAGTAACCCTCAGTCATTCAACAGCTTGTAGAATATCCTTCAGCAGCAGTAACCCTCAGTCATTCAGCAGCTTGTAGAATGTCTTTCAGCAGCATTAACCCTCAGTCATTCAGCAGCTTGTAGAATTTCCTTCAGTAGCATTAACCCTCAGTCATTCAGCAGCTTGTAGAATGTCCTTCAGCAGCAGTAACCCTCAGTCATTCAGCAGCTTGTAGAATGTCCTTCAGCAGCAGTAACCCTCAGTCATTCAGCAGCTTGTAGAATGTCCTTCAGCAGCAGTAACCCTCAGTCATTCAGCAGCTTGTAGAGTGTCCTTCAGCAGCAGTAACCCTCAGTCATTCAGCAGCTTGTAAAACATCCTTCGGCAGCAGTAACTCTCATGCTGAATCCTCACCAAACGCATTTCGCGCAGCCGAAGCAGCCACTTTACATTGAAAGTCTATGTGGCCGCGCATCTTGGAGCAACGGGGCGTGACGCGGCGCGTCTTCAGCATTTCAAGCAGCGCAGCAGCACCCGGCAGTCCCTTTTCACGCACGCACGCAGCCGAGCAGCTGAAGCAAGAATATTCTTGCTTCTGCTGCTCGCACCGTCACAGCAACAGAGAGACTCTGCTATGTGATGACGCAACGACGACGGGACTTTCTGTGGACGAAAACAGCCTCCGGTAGGAAAACCTGGCATTTTTAAAGTTGCTGCTGTCCACTCGAGCGTACATCACCCCAAACATAAAAAAAAGTATTAATCTCAACAAAGACTTTTGGAGCTGCAGTTCGGCTCGTAGAAAACCCACTCAAGTGTTAACGAGGCTCACGTGAAGCTGATTTTATCTGCTCGGTGCACAGAAAAACAACACTATCTGACCGGGAAGGGAGCCAGACGCTGCTCCCACTGCGCGTCTGCAGTGGAAACAGACATCTGTTGACAAGCAGCAAACACAGAACATTGGGAGCATTTTGATACGTTTAGTGAGGACCAGGCTTATGTCATTCAGCAGCTTGTAGAATGTCCTTCAGCAGCATTAACCCTCAGCAGCTTGTAAAATATCCTTCGGCAGCAATACCCCTCAGTCATTCAGCAGATTGTAGAATGTCCTTCAGCAACATTAACCATCAGTCATTCAGCAGCTTATAGAATGTCCTTCAGCAGCAGTAACCCTCAGTCATTCAGCAGCTTGTAGAATGTCCTTCAGCAGCATTAACCATCAGTCATTCAGCAGCTTGTAGAAAGTCCTTCAGCAACAGTAACCCTCAGTCATTCAGCAGCTTGTAGAATGTCCTTCAGCAGCATTAACCCTCAGCAGCTTGTAGAACGTCCTTCAGCAGCAATAACCCTCAGTCATTCAGCAGCTTGTAGAACATCCTTCAGCAGCAGTAACCCTCAGTCATTCAGCAGCTTGTAGAACATCCTTCAGCAGCAATAACCCTCAGTCATTCAGCAGCTTGTAGAACATCCTTCAGCAGCAATAACCCTCAGTCATTCAGCAGCTTGTAGAACGTCCTTCAGCAGCAATAACCCTCAGTCATTCAGCAGCTTGTAGAACATCCTTCAGCAGCATTAACCATCAGTCATTCAGCAGCTTGTAGAATATCCTTCAGCAGCAATAACCCTCAGTCATTCAGCAGCTTGTAGGACATCCTTCAGCAGCAGTAACCCTCAGTCATTCAGCAGCTTGTAGAAAGTCCTTTAGCAGCAGTAACCTTCAGTCATTCAGCAGCAGTAACCCACAGGTATTCAGCAGCTTGTAGAACGTCCTTCAGTAGCAGTAACCATCAGTCATTCAGCAGCTTATAGAACATCCTTCAGCAGCAATAACCCTCAGTCATTCAGCAGTTTGTAGAACATCCTTCAGCAGCATTAACCATCAGTCATTCAGCAGCTTGTAGAACATCCTTCAGCAGCAATAACCCTCAGTCATTCAGCAGCTTGTAGAACATCCTTCAGCAGCAGTAACCCTCAGTCATTCAGCAGCTTGTAGAAAGTCATTCAGCAGCAGTAACCTTCAGTCATTCAGCAGCAGTAACCCACAGGTATTCAGCAGCTTGTAGAATGTCCTTCAGCAGCAGTAACCATCAGTCATTCAGTAGCACTAACCCTCAGGCATTCAGCAGCTTATAGAATGTCCTTCAGCAGCAGTAACCCTCAGTCATTCAGCAGCTTGTAGAATGTCCTTCAGCAGCAGTAACCCTCATGCCGGTTACCCACTGGACCTGTGTCGGGCGGCGGAAGCGGCCGGTTTACATGCAAAGTCTATGTGGAGACGCGTCAAGGCGCGGCGTATCGTGAAGCGGCGCGTTTTGAGTATTTGAAGCAGCGCTGAGGCACGCGGCAGTTCCTTTCCGCGCACGCGCGCGTCCGAAGCAATCTACGCGTTGAGCAGCGTCGGATCGAAAAGTTGATATTTTGCGGCTCGACGTTGCTCGACGCATCGCAACAACAAATCGGGAGACTTTTTTTGGATTTTTTAAACTTACCCCATCGAGCCTCCATGAATTGGAACCAGACTCCGGTAAGAAACTTGGAATTTTTACAGTTGCTGCTGTCCGCTCCAGCGTACGATCACCCCAAACATAAAAAAAAAAACGTTTTAATCTCAACAAAGACTGTCGGAGCTGCAGTTCGGCTCGTAGAAAACCCACTCCAGTAGGAACGGGGGTCACGTGCTGCTGATTTTATCTGCCAGCAGCATGAAAACACAACAACTGACCCGGAAAACGAGCTAGACTCCCTCCTCTGCCTCCCCCCAGTGCGCGTCATCAGACATGTTCAGTGTCTCCCAGACTGACCGTGACAAGCAGCCAAAAGGGGGCGGCAGGAGCGTTCTGACAATTTAGGTGGGTACCCGGCATCAGTCATTCAGCAGCTTGTAGAACATTCTTCAGCAGCAGTAACCCTCAGTCATTCAGCAGCTTGTAGAACATCATTCAGCAGCAGTAACCCTCAGTCATTCAGCAGCTTGTAGAACATCCTTCAGCAGCAGTAACCCTCAGCAGTGGAACTCTGTAGGTATATTGGTTTCTCTGATACAATAGAGTTAGTTATGAAACATTAAGATTTATTATTTACATGGCCTGGTCATTGGTTGGTTTTCTAACTATCTTTCAGATCAGAGGCAATATGTTCCAACATAACGGTACTTCCTCCAGTTACTTAACAGTCAACAATGGTGTACCACAAGGCTCAGTCGTAGGACACACCCTCTTTACAGTCTACATTGGTAAAGTAGGTCAGAGAATCCCTGATTCATCCTTACATTTCTATGCTGATGACACAGTTGTTTATTGTCGAGCTAAAACAGTTGCCAAGGCTTTCCAGCTTTTGCAATCCACTTTTGACGTCATTCAGTCAGTTGTTCCGTCTCAAACTTGTCCTAAATGCTGATAAAATGAAGGGGATGCCTTTTTCAAACAGGAAGTCAGTCCCAGCAGTTTTTCCTCTGATTTTATCCTCAAATGGTATCCCTATTGAGTTTGTTGATTCCTATAAATATTTGGGTATCTTAGTCGACTTGCATATCTCTTTTAAACTTCACGTAGAAAACTTAGTAAAGAAACTGAAAGTTAAACTGGGTGTCTTTTTCAGAAACAGATCATGTCTAACATTGAAATACTTCGTCAAGACTGGACCAAACGAACAAATCTGTCCCCCTCGGAGCCCCCCTCACTCCACCCGAACGGTAAGGCAGAACCTGCTGTTTCTTGTTCAACCCCCTGAACTAACTTCGGCTTCCCAAACTGAAGACAACTCGATCAAATCTAAACTTAGATTGCTAAATTCGTCGGTTTCTATATTGTGCGTCATTGTTATTTAAAAGGGGTGTTCTAGGAGACATTCCTGCACCTACGTCACAGAAATCGCATTGTGAAGTACCCGAATGTCCCGTGAAGAAACACAGCGTGAAATTTAAACTCACTTTGAAACGAATTTTCATTAATTTATCATTTTGTTTGCAACAATGAACATAGTTGATTGTTGCAAGATATATACAGTATGTTATGCCATTTTATGCAAAATTCAAATATTATGTCACATACACATTAACTAACACTAATCTGCAACAAAAAGCAAACTGACTAAACTCTTCATTTGTCTACAAGTGATCCCACTGATGGTGATAAGTTTGTACATTTGATCAACAGCTCCTGGCAGCACTGAACCCCTGAAATCCTCTAGAAGCAACAAGGCTGTACCCGCCATGTCATTCACATTCACATTTTGTTCCTGTTCAATGAACAGAGTCAGGACTCAGGAGGATCAACGAGTGTTTCTGTTCACTTGAAGTTTGAATGGAGTCATTTTAGAACTGATCCGTTCATAGCACTGGGTGGGAAGGTGGTAGCGATGGTGATGGGGGTGGGTGGGGCTGAAGACAACAGCCAGCTGGGACAAGGATCCCAGGCTTTCAGCTTCCCCTTGACCAGAGACTCACCTGGACCTGAGACTCACCTGGACCTGAGACTCACCTGGACCTGAGCCTCACCTGGACCAGAGACTCACCTGGACCTGAGACTCACCTGGACCCGAGCCTCACCTGGACCTGAGACTCACCTGGACCTGAGCCTCACCTGGACCTGAGACTCACCTGGACCTGAGACTCACCTGGACCTGAGCCTCACCTGGACCTGAGACTCACCTGGACCTGAGCCTCACCTGGACCTGAGACTCACCTGGACCTGAGCCTCACCTGGACCTGAGACTCACCTGGACCCGAGCCTCACCTGGACCTGAGACTCACCTGGACCTGAGACTCACCTGGACCTGAGCCTCACCTGGACCTGAGACTCACCTGGACCCGAGCCTCACCTGGACCTAAGACTCACCTGGACCTGAGCCTAACCTGGACCTAAGACTCACCTGGACCCAAGCCTCACTTGGACCTAAGACTCACCTGGACCTAAGACTCACCTGGACCTGAGCCTAACCTGGACCTAAGACTCACCTGGACCCGAGCCTCACCTGGACCTAATGCCCCTTTTCCACCGCTCCGCTTGGGTCGGCTCAGATCGGCTCAGTTCGGGTCGGGTCACATCTAGTTCTGTTTCCACAGCTTTTTTGTACCCCTTCTGTGGGCGGGGTCCAGAATCCTACTCGTCTTACCACATGGTGGCAGTAGTGTTCCCTCAAGCTATTTACTAGTAGCCACCACTAGAAGAAGAACACAATAAAGGCTTTGACAGAATGTTGTGAAAGAGATGTCATGCTATAATGAGTACCTCATGAGCTGTAATTTTTAAACCCAATTCATAATCCTACCTTGTTGCCTTCTTTAAACCCATGTATTTTCCAATTTAGTATTTTTACAATAAAGATGTATTAAAAACATATTTTATTATTTAGTTATGCACAAGGTGCTTGATAAAGTTGCAAAACCATATTTGTCTGAGCTGCTTCAACATTCCTGCCCTCCCCGATCTCAGATCAGCTGAGCAGTTGCTGCTGACAGTCCTCAAAACTAGGTTGAAGCTCAGAGGTGACAGAGCGTTTGGCCTTGTTGCTCCCAGGCTGTGGAACTGTTCAGTGTCAGACTTCTCCCTGTTTTTAAATCTCTTTTAAAAACACACTTTTATTCCTTGGCTTTTAACACGTGATCTTATCTTTTATGGCATGTTAACACACCTGCAGTAAGACTGGTATATGTATTTATTTATTTTTGTATGCTTTTTATAGTTTTTAATTAACTTGTCTTTTATGTTATTGTACAGCACTTTGGTTGACCCTGTTGTTTTTAAAATGTGCTTTACAAATAAAGATGATTGATTTAAAACATCACACTGTGATCTTTGAAACTGCCAGTGTCTCCCTGGTAAAGCTGCTTCTGGGCGCAGATGATGGATGGATGGATGGTCTGTGAACACCTTGAGGAGCTGAAGGGGTGGATGTTGATGCCTGTGTCTCCCTGGTAAAGTTGCTGCTGGGCGCAGATGATGGATGGATGATGGATGGGTAGATGGATGGTCTGTGAACTTTAACTTTAAACTGTCCAAAGGACTTTGGCCACTTTTGACTGTTTTTGTCTGACTTCATCCTAGAACCAAATAATTTATAACGTAATAACAGTTGAGCAGATTCTAATAATCTTTATCTTATGATTCTTTAAAGGTCAAATGCAAATGGAAAGTTCTCTTAACTTCCAGTATGGATTTAAACACTATACACACTTCACATTGTAAAATAAGTTTAGGAAATTGAATGTTCCAGACACCACTTAAGAAAATATAACGTTTAATAGGAAAAGTTTGAAGTGACAAACAGAAGTAACGAATTTCCATCTGGTGTCTCACGGCTTCCTCCAGAAGACGACACAGGTTGTTCAATTCTGGTGATTTTCTTCTGTTGACTGTAAAAGAAAAATGTGGTTAATTTAGTCCAGAAACTGTTTTTTTTTTTACTAACAGAATGTAATCACAGGATGTTCATGTACTAACTATAACCTGTTGGAGTTATTTGAATTAATATTCAATGTTTTATAGACATAAATGTGTCAAGCTAGTTTCTATTATTTTCTCCCTAGTACTTTGTAACACATATAATCAACTACCTCAAATACCACAAGGCATATATTTTTCAAACTAACATAGTGTAATCACAAGATGTTCATGTACTAACTATAACCTGTTGGAATTGTTTGAATTAATATTCAATGTTTTATAGACATAAATGTGTCAAGCTAGCTACTATTTTTTTCTCCCTAGTACAGTACTTTGTAACACATATCATCAATTACCTCAAATACCACACAGCAGATATTTTTCAAACTAACACAGTGTAATCATATGATGTTCATGCACTAACTATAACCTGTTGGAGTTATTTGAATTAATATTCTATGTTTTATAGACATAAATGTGTCAAGCTAGCTTCTATTTTTTCTCCCTAGTACTTTGTAACACATATCATCAATTACCTCAAATACCACATGGCAAATATTTTTCAAACCAACACAGTGTAATCACAATATGTTCAAGTACTGACTATAACCTGTTGGAGTTATTTGAATTAATATTCAAAGTTTTATAGACATAAATGTGTCAAGCTAGCTACTATTTTTTCTCCTTAGTACTTTGTAACACATATCCTCAATTACCTCAAATACCACAAGGCAGATATTTTTCAAACTAACACTGTGTAATCGCAAGATGTTCATGTACTGATTATAACCTGTTGGAGTTATTTGAATTAATATTCAATGTTTTATAGACGTAAATGTGTCAAGCTAGCTTCTATTTTTTTCTCCCTAGTACTTTGTAACACATATCATCAATTACCTTAAATACCACAAGGCATATTTTTCAAACTAACATAGTGTAATCACAAGATGTTCATGTACTGATTATAACCTGTTGGAGTTATTTGAATTAATTTTCAATGTTTTATAGACATAAATGTGTCAAGCTAGCTTCTATTTTTTTCCTCCCTAGTACTTTGTAACACATATCATCAATTACCTCAAATACCACACGGCAGATATTTTTCAAACTAACACATTGTAATCACAAGATGTTCAAGTACTGACTATAACGTGTTGGAATTATTTGAATTAATATTCAATGTTTTATAGACATAAATGTGTCAAGCTAGCTACTATTTTTCTCCCTAGTACTTTGTAACACATATCATCAATTACCTCAAATACATATTTTTCAAACTAACATAGTGTAATCACAAGATGTTCATGTACTGATTATAACCTGTTGGAGTTATTTGAATTAATATTCAATGTTTTATAGACATAAATGTGTCAAGCTAGCTTCTATTTTTTCTCCCTAGTACTTTTTAACACAAATCATCAATCACCTCAAATACCACATGGCAGATATTTTTCAAACTAACACAGTGTAATCACAAGATGTTCAAGTACTGACTATAACCAGTTGGAGTTATTTGAATTAATATTCAATGTTTTATAGACATAAATGTGTCAAGCTAGCTACTTTTTTTCTCCCTAGTACTTTGTAACACATATCATCAATTACCTCAAATACCACACGGCAGATATTTTTCAAACTAACACAATGTAATCACAAGATGTTCATGTACTGACTATAACCTGTTGGAGTTATTTGAATTTATTTTCGATTTTTATAATTTATTTTCATAGTGCACGCACAGGTTTGGAAGAAGTCAAAGCGAACCTACTTTAAATGCAGCTGATTTGACTACTACGTGACATTATTAAAGAGCGGTTCAGCTCAGGAACCCTTGTGCTATAAAGTCAGCTATGAAATATATTTTTCTATCCGTTCATTGAGCTACATAAAGCCGCCCGCGCGCATTGCTCGTGGCGATCCTACTTTTTAAAATCCTGCAGTTTTGAGCAGTACGTGATTTTATTAAGGACACGTTCAGCTGAAGACCCATCTTTGCTATAATTTTAAAAACAAATAATTGTTTTTACCATGTTATTCATGTAAAGTCCTTCCGTGTTCGTTCCCTCACTTCCGTGAAACCTGCTCCAGTCCACACAGAATTCTCCTTCCGGCGCGGGTGAGCACGGGTTGTTACCCCTCTGAAACCACACCAAAAATCTGGCGCGGCGCAGCTCGGAATATCCGGTGGAGATGGCGTAAAGTGGGTGTCTGCGACGCACATATTGCGTAATATCCGACCCGCGCCGACCGGTGGAAAAGGGGCATAAGAGTCACCTGGACCCGAGCCTCACCTGGATTTAAGACTCACCTGGACCCGAGCCTCACCTGGACCTAAGACTCACATTGACCCGAGCCTCACGTGGACCTAAGACTCACCTGGACCCGAGCCTCACCTGGACCTAAGACTCACCTGGACCCGAGCCTCACCTGAACCTAAGACTCACCTGGACCCGAGCCTCACCTGGACCTGAAACTCAACTGGAACTGAGCCTCAACTGGACCTGAGCCTAACCTGGACCTGAGACTCACCTGGACCTGAGACTCACCTTGACCTGAGACTCACCTGGACCTGAGACTCACCTGGACCTGAGCCTCACCTGGACCTGAGACTCACCTGGACCTGAGACTCACCTGGACCTGAGACTCACCTGGACCTGAGACTCACCTTGACCTGAGCCTCACCTGGACCTGATACTCACGTGGACCTGAGTCTAACCTGGACCTGAGACTCACCTGGACCTAAGACTCACCTGTACCTGAGACTCACCTGGACCTGATACTCACCTGGACCTGAGTCTAACCTGGACCTGAGCCTCACCTGGACCTGAGACTCACCTGGACCTGAGACTCACCTGGATCTGTGCCTCACCTGGACCTGAGCCTAATCT
>JBBPBX010048456.1:6736-25742 GCA_038048925.1 Garcialebias charrua | reverse complement strand
AAAGAGGCACTAAATGCCCTGTGGAGCTTTAACTCCGTCCCAAGTCCAGGATCAAAATCTTCAACAAAATGGGCGTTCCGATAGACTGTAGAGCACATATGTCAGAGTCCCGGCCCGCGAATTAAATATTTATGGCCCCCTGAATGATATTTAATTACTATTAGAAACGGCCCGCAGGCCACAGCCGCCCGCTGGTGTTTTGCGCGCACCAAAACTACATTCCCCACAATGCAACGGTAGCAGGGGTGGGGCCAATCCATTTGTGTCTCGAACCCAGAAGAAGAAGACCCACCTCACTTCACATTCAGGAAATCCAGTTAGTTGGCCAGCTCCAGCGTGTGTGAGTGAGTAGCACTGTAGCTAACAGCTAGCCAACTTTTTATCGTAACATGTCCTCTGTGTGGAAGTATTTTACACTAAACACCGCAAGACAGCAACGTCTGCAGAGCCATAGCGCCACAGGTCAGGTCAGGTTAGTTTTACGTTGGACATTCGAGTGGGACGCCACTCGCTGAACCGAAACAGGGAGACCGACAGCGGCCAGCCGCGTCTAGTCCTACCCGCTGTCTGACCGTCTCATATGATGGGACAGGCGGAGAGCGGCTGACCGGATTGAACAATAAAAACACACCGCTGAAGCCCCAGAGCTAGAATGTTCACCGATAAGTTGCTAAACTTTATCATAATTAATGACCAACAGCTATCAGCTGTAGATAATGAAGGATTTTGCAGCTTGATACTTGCAGCCAACAGTAAACAATCATAAAAAAGCATATTAATTAAAAACCATAAGAAAACTGTATTAAAAACACAAAACATAAACAGCTACATTATAAAACAATGTAAAATACTAAAATCAAGAACATGTCTGTGTTGATTTATGCCAAGAACTTAGCAGATGTAAAGCTATTTAACATTGTATTTAATTAATTTATTAATTCATTTAAAAGAGAAAACAAAACCTAAACGGCTGCATTATAAAACAATGTGAAATACTAAAATCAGGAACATGTCTGTGTTGATTTATGCCAAGAACTTAGCAGATGTAAAGCTATTTAACATTGTATTTAATTAATTTATTAATTCATTTAAAAGAGAAAACAAAACCTAAACGGCTGCATTATAAAACAATGTAAAATACTAAAAGCAGGAACATGTCTGTGTTGATTTATGCCAAGAACTTAGCAGATGTAAAGCTATTTAACATTGTATTTAATTAATTTATTAATTCATTTAAAAGAGAAAACAAAACCTAAACGGCTGCATTATAAAACAATGTAAAATACTAAAAGCAGGAACATGCCTGTGTTGATTTATGCCAAGAACTTAGCAGATGTAAAGCTATTTAACATTGTATTTAATTCATTTATTAATTCAAGAGACAAAATAAAACAAATTAATCAAAAAGAAAACGCAATGAAAAGAGTGCAGAAAGAAGAATTTTTTTTTGATTGATTGATGTTTATTCATTCATTTTAAAAGTACAATACAAGACAGTTTCATCAGATACAAGAATACAAGTAGGATAAAATGAAGGGAGCAGAAAGAAGATGAAATCTTATTATATCTGCCCCTTATTTCACAGTTTGTTCAACCAATGATAACCTTCAAGCAACATCACAGAATGAATAATTCTACTTATTTTTCTAACTGTAATACACAAACTACATCACAAAATGAATAATTCTACTTAATTTTCCTAACTGTAATACACAAACTAGATCACAAAATGAATAATTCTACTTAATTTTCTGACTGTATACACAAACTACATCACAAAATGAATAATTCTACTTAATTTTCCTAACTGTAATACATAAACTAGATCACAAAATGAATAATTCTACTTAATTTTTCTAACTGTAATACACAAACTACATCACCCATAATTCTACTTAATTTTCTAACTGTGATACATAAACTACATCACAAAATGAATAATTCTACTTAATTTTCTAACTAATACACAAACTACATCACACTTAATTTTTTTTTTTTACTTAATTTTCCTATTTTTTTTTTCCTACTTAATTTTCCTAACTGTAATACACAAACTAGATCATAAAATGAATAATTCTATTTAATTTTTCTAACTGTAATACACAAACTAAAAGATGGCACAACATCAAGATGTTCACAAAATGAATAATTCTACTTAATTTTCCTAACTGTAATACACAAAATACATCACAAAAATGAATAATTCTACTTAATTTTCTAACTGTAATACACAAACTGCTTCACAAAATGAATAACTCTACTTAATTTTTCTAACTGTAATACACAAACGCACTAAGCTACATCACAAGTACAACATAAGTGTAATACACAAGTGTAATACACAAACACGGAAGGTTACATCATATATAGTTTTTGAGCAAGTCCTTTTTGACCTTTTTCTTAAATGTATATATTGATTTTTCATTTTTAACATCACTCTCCAGAGCATTCCACAATCGAACTCCCTGAATTGAGGTAGACCGTCCCTTTAAGCTGGTTCTGAATTGTGGTTTGATGAATATCTCTGTCCCTTTGAGATTGTAATAGTTAAATAATAACATCTGAGCAAAACAAAAATTTAAAGATTAAACCCAGACCCTTAAAAACTGAGCACACACATGCAATTAAAAAAACAGCAATGAACAGCTATCCAGGCTATCATACTGTAAAGTTTGCAGATGTTACAGTGGTTGGATGCATGACAAACAATGATGAGACAGGAAGTTGAACAACTGAAGAGCTGGTGCTGGAAGAACAACCTTCACATTGATGATGAAGAAGACGAAGCAGATGATTGTGGATTTCAGAAGGAACAAACACACCTACCTCCCTCTGCACAAAGGAAGATCAGCAGTGGAAGAGGTCTCCAGTTATACAAGTACCGTACTTTCCACCCTTTAAGTCACTCCGCCCTATATGTCGCATTAGTCCAATTATGTACAATAAAGTGGAAAAATCCATAAACGTGTTGCACCTCCGTATACGTCACATCTATTATGCGTCATCACCGCTGACGTGTCGCGTATGTTACGCGTCACCGAAAATGGCCACAGGAGCGTGCACGGTAGGACTTTAATAAGAATAACACTTAAAAACAATTATTTGTTTGCAGGAAATTATAAGCAAAGATGTGTCTGAGCTGAACTTTTCCTTAATAAATGCACGTAATGTTCAAATCAGCTGAAATAAAAAATAATTGTTTCGTTACGTCGGTGCTGCGAAGCGTGCAGGCGCAGCGAGCGGATACGCTTCATTTCTTTAAAATTTAACAAGATTAACACCTAAAAAATATATTTGTTTGCCGACATTATGGTAAATGGTAAATGGAGCTTATTTATATAGCGCTTTCCAGCCCCCTATGAGGGGCCCCAAAGCGCTTTACAATACCAACCATCCACCCATTCATACACACATTCATACACCGGTAGCGGCAGACTGCCATGCAAGGCGCTTTCCAGTCCTACCGGGAGCAACTCGGGGTTAAGTGTCTTGCCCAGGGACACAACGACACATGGTGTGGGGAACCGGGATTCGAACCTCCAACCTTCCGATCGGGGGACGACTGCCATTACCACTAAGCCACGGCCGCCCCACATTATAGTAAAAGTGTTTCTGAGCTTAAGTTTTCCTTAATAAATGCACGTAATCGTTAAATCAGTTGGATTTAAATTGTTTCGCTTTGACGGTCTTCCAAACGTGCGCGCTGCGAAAATAAATTATAATTAAATCGAATTTTAGCTCAAACATTTCCTAAAGATAACTTGTTCTAAATGTCCATCCAGTGATTACTTTCTGTAAGTTTCATCAAAATCTGTCCTGTGGTTCTTGACCTATTTTGCAAACAGTAAAACACTGCTACTAACAGCTACCACAGCTACAGTCCTAAAACATCAAATTTTAGCTCAAACATCTCCTACAGCTAATAGGTTCTAAATGTCCATCCAGTGATTACTTTCTGTAAGTTTCATCAAAATCTGTTCTGTGGTTCTTGACCTATTTTGCATTGCTAACGGTAGAACACTGAGCTAACAGTAGTTCATACCTCCAGAGAGCAGGAGGCCGTGCTGCGACTGAGTGAGTACGACCAGAGGAGGCTTCTGTCAGACACATGAGCTGGGAACGGTCGGTGAACCCTAGCGACCGAAAGTGGTACTGCTCCATTTTTTTCATCAGAATGAATGGAAACGGTCATGTCTCAGCCAACAATTGGTCTAAAAATATGGGAAAAAATCCCTAAATATGTCGCTTCGCCCTACCAGTCGCAGGACATGATGGTTTAAAAAAACTGTGACTTATAGGCCAGAAAATACGGTACTTGAGTGTGCACCTGAGAGTACCGACCTCGTGGGGCAACAACACCCAGTTTGATCAATAAAGCTCATCAGAGACTCTATTTCCTCAGACAGCTGAGACGAGCTGGTCTGGGAAGCTCAGTCCTCACCTCCTTCTACAGGTGCGCAGTGGAGAGCATCCTGTGCTCCAGCATCAACGTGTGGCATGGAGGCTGCACAGCTGCAGAAATAAAAGCTCTGCAGAGAGTGGTGAAGGCTGCACAGAGGTCTGTTGGAGTCAGTCTCCCCACCACCACAGACATTTACACCTCTAGATGCAGGAAATGAGCCACCTGCATCACAAAGAACCACACTCACCCAGTACCTTTTTGGCCCGCTCCCCTCAGGAAGGAGGTTGTAGAGCATTAATTAAGTGTAGAACCACAGACTGAGGAACAGCTTCTATCCTGAAGCTGTTATGGTACATCCAGACCGAGCGCGTTTTCAACGGCAAAAAAGCGCGAAACGCCTCGAGGTTGACGCACTGGACCCAGTGGTGTTCAAACCGGAACGTGAGCGGCGGCGGCGTGGCGGCGGGGGGGGAGTTAGCAGAGCTTAACTTGCTAAACGTGAAAAGTTCACAATTCAAAACTTACCCGATATCCCGACTTCCTCATTGGCACTCCGCCAGGCAAGGTCCTTTTTATTTCTCCTCCATACTTGAACACGACTTCGCGGGTTATTTCCGTGTCTCACAAACAATACGTCACACAGTTGCGCAACACCCGTCCCCTCGTTACCGCGTCATATAGCTGACTCCCCTCTCTCTCCTCCCCGACTCTCCCTGATTGGTTGACAGAGCGTTGAACGGCGAAATCTTCAGCATGATCAACGCGTGCTGTGGAGGCTGCCGCAGGCTCACGTGCACGGAAAACGACTTCCAAAACGCTCAACACGCACGTGACGCGACGCCCGACCCCTAGACGCTCCTGGAGGCGCGTCCCCCATTAACTTTGCATGTAAACCGGACGCTCATGCAGCTCAAAACGCGTTCGGTCTGGATGTACCATTAGAGTTCAAGGTCGAGAGCTTCAGATCTTTTTGCAAGATATCCCAGGAAACTGGAGCGAGTAGAAGGTCCTTTTACCTAGTTCAGTCCTCACTGAGGGAACAATGTATGTAATGTCCTGAGAGCGCACGTTGTAGCTGCACTCACACAGACGTGTAGGAGGAGATGTATGATTTTACTACAAACCAATAAGTGATTTAAAATGAAAATGTACCAGTGGGAGAGTCTTGAGTGAAGTTAATGATGTCCAGTAAATACTGGGTGGAGTGATGGGTACGTTAGTGTTAGTTACAGCCAGTTATGAATCTTAGTGCACCACGATAGACAGCATCCAGCATCTGTGGAGTGCTTGTAGGAGCATTCATGTATTGTAGATAATGTCACCGTAGTCAATGGAGGGAAGGAAAGTCACAGTTACAAGTTGTTTCCTAGCATTAAGTTAGATAGGATCTGCTTCTGAAAAAGAAACCCAGCTTAACTTCCATTTCTCCAGGTGGAGCTTAAAAGAGATGTGCATCGACCAAGATACTCAAAATATTTGGAGGAATCGACAGACTTAATAGGGACACGATTTGAGGATAAAATAGAACTACTGGGACTGACTTCCTGTTTGAAACGGCATCCCTTTGGTTTTGTCAGCATTTAGGACAAGTTTGAGACAGAACAAATCCGACTGGATGATGTTGAAAGCGGATTGCAAAAGCTGGAAAACCTTAATAATTGTTTTAGCTCGACAAACTGTCAGCATAGAAATGTAAGGATGCATCAGGGATGCTCTGACCTACATTACCTGTGTAGATTATGAAGAGGGTGGGTCTTAAGACTGATCCTTGTGGTACACCATTGTTAACCGTTAAATAACTGGAAGTACAGTTATGATGAACCCATTGCACATCTGAGATGCCTTGAAAATGGTTTTCAAATTGTCCATCTGTTAGTTCCTGAACATTTTATTCCCATGTATCCACTTATAGGGGCAGATGTGGCTGAGTAGTTAGAGCAGTCATCCTCCAATGCGAGAGCACTCTACGTAGCAGAGTGCTGTATGAATGGGTAAATGAGGACATAGATTGTGAAGTTCTTTTGAGAATCTTGATAAAATGGGAGCTTTATAAGTACAGTCCATTTACCATTTATAAAACAGGGTTTTATATTTTTGTTCTGATAAACAGTAAACACACCTGAACACTGAAGAGGGCTGCAGTTTGAAAACTTGACAAACATCTTGATGGCAACACAGTTTAAAACTGTCACTGTGCATGTTTTACAGGCAGAACGACAGGCAGGAAGAGCTGAAGAAGCATGCAGTCATAATCATTTTATCGTCTGAAAAACACACGTTTTAACTGAACCCAAACATCTTTTATTTAGACCAAAGATTCAAATGTGTGCATGTGTCATTTCACACCAACAACCAGAAGTCCTATACGTGCACATTCATGTGACCATAAATGATGCGTCAGGCTTCATTATGGTTCTCACAGCACGATGCTTCACGTTCAGTCTGAATCTCATTGCAACGTGTCCAACTAATTCAAATGTCTCCAAATGTTCAGGTGACTCAGCTCCGGTGTCCCTGGAGCTTTGAACATGTAAAAATCTGTGAGACACATTTTCTCTCAGTCCCAGAGTTACTGTGGACATTCAGAACAAATCTCAGTCCAGTTTCTGTAGTTTTAAAGATGTAACATCAAGCTTAATAATCCAGGTTTAAAAAATGCGAGAAAAAAAAGTTACCGGGTAAGTCAGGCCCTCTGGATGGTTTCTCTTTGTTGAAATGTTTTGTCTTTCATCTAAAATCAGTCTGAGGATTATTGAGCATGAACTTTGATGTTTTGAACCACTTTGGCCATGGCTGCCTCACAGTGGCGCAAAAAGCCACTATGCAGGTTATGCAAGGCATAGGGGCGCTGCACTTAAGGGGGCGTCAAAACCGTCTCTAGAAAAAAAGTTTTGCTAGCAGGAATTTTCTTTAACTGCATGAAATTATCAATAACGGGAACAGCACTGATTAGGCCCCCTCCTGCTCCTTCACTCCTCCTATCGCTCTGCTCTCCCTTCACACACAGGTGGCTGTGAACACGCCCCTAAGAGAACACACAGGCGCGTGCTTTTTTTATTTTATTTTCTTGGACTACCACTCGTGCACTTGACTTTGGAGCGACAGAAGAAAAAAAAAACTATCCGGGGCGCAAAACAGAAAAAGGAAAAGGGAGAAGGAAGTTGTTGGCAGGATGAAAAAAAGCCTTTCAATGTAGTTAAAAGATAAGATAAAGAAAGATAAGGTAAGTCCCGTCAGTGTTTTAGCAGGACAGGAGGGTTGTAAATTTCAGGTTAGCTAAAGCTAGCCTAATAGGAATCGTCCCATATTTGGCTGTTAAATAAATGTTACCTCCCCAACTGAAACAATTTGTTTCATATTTTTATGAATATTTGATATATGTCACACATACATCCACACACTAAGTGTAAGAATGACCTAAATCAAACTCAGTAAATATTAAAGCTTCAGTATGTAGCTTTTTTTATGAACATATTTCTTCACTCTGTCACTACCTCCTGACAGACTGATGTTAGCCAGGTAATCTCTGAAAAAAAAAAAAAAAAATATTGTCCCCTTGCTTCTCCAGGTGGTAAATAAGCATTTCTAAAAAGAAAAGGTGACCCACCATTTTCCAGCCAATAAAAACAGAGTTTGTAACCAGCCAATAAAAACAGAGCTTGAATTTGAATCAGCCAATAAAAACAGAGCTTGAATTTGAAATTCAACAGACCACAAGGGGGCAGAGCCACATATGGCTCTGAGGGGGAGGGATCAGAATGCTTTGCCTGTTGAAAATATTTCTAAGTTCTGCAGTTCTACAGAAACTGCATACTGAACCTTTAACACAGGTAAGCTAAACTGTTGTGGCGGCAGTTCCCAGCTATGTTCTAACAATTTATTCATTCATATGTACATTTATTATTATTGATTCTTTAATTAAAGATGAGTTGTACAAGTTTATGTGTGTATCAGACAAATTAGTCCTCAGTGTCACTATAGCCCTTAGACTCAAAAAGGTTGGTGACCCATGTTACCAACCTTTTTGGCAGAGGGACACCTGAGTTTAAATGTCTTATTTAATATCACTACAGTGGTGTGTGTTGTGATGTATCTGGTAAGTCAGATCAGATGAAATGTCCAGTCAGTAACTGTTATCCAACAAGGAGATCATTTAAATTAAAGTTTCATTTCTATTGTGGTTTGACTGCTGTATTTTTAAACCTACTTAACACAAAATTAATGTCATTCAGCTGTGAGGATGGAGAGAAGGAAGAGAAGATGACAGAGGAATCAGGACAGACTGGGGAAGGCAACAGGTTGGTCTAATGCAGGTGGAAGTGAGGGAACAGCTACTTAATCCCAAGCAATAACATGTAAACATTATTTTTAAAAACTGTATTAAGATCTGTAATTTTTACAACTAATATATAATGCTTTTTTGACCATATGACAGTGCAGAATGCCACAGACAAAGGGTGAAGGAGACAGACACGAGGTCAGTGATAGAGGAGACAAGTGATGACATCAGGTAGGAATAATTACATTAGGGAGGCAACAAAAACCTATACTGTATACCATGATGGTTTGAATTTCTGATGACCATCTTTCATTGTCTTCTTTCACGGAAAGTAACAGTTTAAATGTCATAAATGTTAAAACTCTGACATGGACTCCAGGCTGTTAAGATTTCATATTTTCGCTACATAAAATGTTGAGCACTGATTACCACTACTGTTATATATTTGTACTTTATTAAACTTCTTATTTGTTTATGATTGAAATGATCACCTGATATAATATGTAACATTAAAAAAATCTGTAATATTGCTACTGTATTTTCTAAGTGCATGACTAAGGGAGGAAAGCTGTATCAGGCGGCAGGTAAAAAGGAGAGGGGGGGGGGGCGTTGATGTTTTCACATCCACCTCAAAAATATGTAGTTGCGCCCCTGCTGCCTCAGACGAGCCAGCAGGGGAGAGGGCGGACTCCAGAAACCAGCTTGTCACCATCAAACTGGTTGACTCATTATGAGTGTGTGCTACTTATGGGACTGACTGAATTTGTTGTGGCTCCTCGAACTGATGAAGTCCTTTGGATGAAAGATGAACTGTTTCAGCACAAAGAAACCGTCCAGTGGACCTGACTTCACTTTGTTGGGTTTTAGAGATGCACATTTTGTAAATACTCTGTGCTAGCTGCATGCTAATTTTGGCCCAAGTTTCACCAACAGTTCCCACTAATGTGTTGTTCAGTGTGATTCTGAGTGAACATCTGTGAGTTTCTTACAGACTTTGAATCTCCAACATAGTCCACAGACACTGACCATCAGTAGAGAGGGAAACATGAAATTCTGAAACTTCATTTTAGAAAAAAATCATAGACTAAAGTACATTTCTTTAAGAATCAAACTAAAGTAAATTTCTTTAAGAATCAAACATTTATCTTCTTGCTTTAAAAAAAACAAACATTGTACTTATGTTGTAGAGACAGAGACTGAAACTTTCTATAGGCAGGATCTCAGGTTTTTGGTTTGTGAACCTCAGGGTCTTGTCTCTGTGTTAGATGATGTGGTTCTGTTAGCATCTTTAAGCCATGACATTCAGCGTGAGTAATAGTAGGATGGAGTGGGAGATGGATTGACAGAGCTTCATCTGCAGTAATAAGGATGCTGCTCCAGTCTGTTGAGGTGAAGTAGGAGCAGAGCTGAAAGATGCTCTCAATTTACTGATCTGTCTACATTCCATCCCTAATCTATGGCCATAAGATGTGGCTCATGACCAAAATAACAAATTTCTGGATGCAAGGGGCTTTCTGGGCACATCCCAATAGGATGGCATCCTTGGGTAGACCCATACCTTTCTGGCCTTAGAACACATTAAAACGTCCAGGATTTCCCTCATGGATCTGTTGCTTCTGCAACTAGACCAAAAAGCAGGTGAAAAAGTATGGATAGATTGAAACTGAGCAAAACAAAATGTTAAGTCAAGCTTAAAAATGACCAACCTTTCTGTGAGTCCATGACTCTGTCGAGGCGGCTGCCTTGGGCTGTAGCCACAAGGTGGTTGGTGCTGCTTGTGGCAGAGATACTCAAACTTACCGTAATGGTGGATACTCAGGGTTAGGAAGTCCTTCAAGTTGAAGAAATTCTATCAGGCCTTGTTTGCTGGAAGGACTCCAGAGGCAGCCGAGGAGTATCAGTGGGCTGCAGCCCTGACTAGCTGAGGCAAAAGCTCAGATGAGGAAGGAGTTCGGTGAGGTCTTGGATAGACTCTTGACTGGCTCAGAGGAGATCCTGACAAACTGTCAAGTGGCTGAGGTGGGAAAAGCAACACTTTTCCAACAATGTTAGTGAAGGTGTTGACCTCAGCCAGTGATGTTGTTGAGCAGTGAATACTTCTCAGACTTTCTCAGTCCCATCAGTACCTGGAAGAAGCTGATTTTGTCCATATGCTTGGTTCATCCATATCCCTGGTCTGTCCATAACCCTAGTCTGTCCATACCCCTGGTCTGTCCATATCCCTGGTCTGTCCATACCCCTGGTCTGTCCATATCCCTAGTCTGTCCATAACCCTGGTCTGTCCATAACCATAGTCTATCCACACCCCTGGTCTGTCCACACCCCTGGTCTGTCCATATACCTGGTCTGTCCATAACCCTGGTCTGTCCATAACCATAGTCTGTCCATAACCATAGTCTGTCCATAACCATAGTCTGTCCATACCCCTGGTCTGTCCATATCCCTGGTCTGTCCATATCCCTGGTCTGTCCACAACCATAGTCTGTCCATACCCCTGGTCTGTCCATATCCCTGGTCTGTCCATACCCCTGGTCTGTCCATAACCCTGGTTTGTCCATACCCCTGGTCTGTCCACACCCCTGGTCTGTCCACACCCCTGGTCTGTCCACACCCCTGGTCTGTCCACACCCCTGGTCTGTCCACACCCCTGGTCTGTCCACACCCCTGGTCTGTCCACACCCCTGGTCTGTCCATACCCCTGGTCTGTCCATATCCCTGGTCTATCCATACCCCTGGTCTGTCCATAACCATAGTCTGTTCATAACCATAGTCTGTTCATAACCATAGTCTGTCCATACCCCTGGTCTGTCCATATCCCTGGTCTGTCCATATCCCTGGTCTGTCCATATCCCTGGTCTGTCCATACCTCTGGTCTGTCCACAACCCTGGTCTGTCCATAACCGTAGTCTGTCCATACCCCTGGTCTGTCCATATCCCTGGTCTGTCCATACCTCTGGTCTGTCCACAACCCTGGTCTGTCCATATCCCTGGTATGTCCATAATTCTGGTCTGTCTATATATGGGGCTGAAGTTGCCTTCACTGAGTCATTTGATGTTTTAAGAAAATTATCTGAAAAATGATCTAATTGTTTATAATGACAGTTTTAAACACAAATCTCACAAATGTATCAACATTTACAAACACCACAAATCAGTTGGGAACAAAAACTAGACTAACTACTTCAGTTTCAATCTACAAATTGTGTCTAAGAGTTATTAGCTCTCTTGTGTGGTATCTGGACCAGAGACAGCAGTAAAGAGGTTTCTGTTGTTGTTTTTCTACAACACATGTACGTCTTTACGTGAAGACATAGATTTTTGGCAGTTTTCACAGTTAAATGTTTCTTTGAGAACATCTTCAGATATATACTGAGTCTAGCTGAAGTCTCAAAGAGACTCATGGACTCTAAACTCTGAGGACAGAACCTGGTCCTGAAGGTCCCATCACATCACCCGTAACTGAAGTCTCTGTCCTCGCCGCAGCATTCTGAAGCAGCTTCTGTCTCTAGATGGACGGTCTAAGTCCGGACGGACAGCCAGTGTCCGAGCCCTTCGAAGAACCCACAAACATTTGAGACGTAGAAGTCGACGTTGTTGGAGAAGTCCGTGCAGATGTTGGAGTACGTCCCCACCAGGGTGCAGTAGAGTGCAGTCCCTCCAACACTGATCACCACCGTCACCAGACACAGCAGCATCAGGATGAGACACGAGTCTCCTCCCACCTCGTCTACAAGGAGGACATGAACCAATGTTAGGAGCATTATGGTAGAATCCAAACACACATTCATGCCTTCTGTATCCAAACAGATACAGCACAGTTTCTTGTCACCTTGCTCGATGCCATCCTCAGGATCGCTGAATCGAACTTTACGTTTGGAGCTCTGTTTGTCCAAGGTGCTGCTAGGAGGAGGCAGCCCATCCAGAGAAGCTCGCCTCCTCTTCAGGATGGACACTAGACCATCTGGGGAGAAGTTCTACAGGAGAAACAGAGAGGAGAAACAATGTTTCGTCTTCAACTTCTTCTTAAAGGTGCAGTCAGCAGTTTCTGTAGAACGCAGCACTTAGAAAAAATTTCAACAGGCAAAGCATTCTGATCCCTCCCCCTCAGAGCCATATATGGCTCTGCTCCCCCTTGCTCTGCTGAAATTCAAATTCAAGCTCTGTTTTTATTGGCTGGTTAACGGCGGGTCACTGTGGCTTTTTAGAAATGCTTTTAGTAACACCTGGAGAAGCAAGGGGACTATAGTTTTTTCAGAGATTACTTTGTCTAACATCAGTCTGTCAGGAGATAGTGACAGAGTGAAGAAATATGTTAAAAATATATTTTTAGAAAACTTACAGACTGCACTACAGAAACTGTAGACTGCACCTTTAAGAGCTTACACCTAAACTGGGCTTGAAACTTTGTCCATCCCTGTTAAAACCTTTTTCCTGCAAAATTTTAAAAACACTCCACAGTTTTTATGTTCCTACGTTTCTAGGTCAGTTATTCTCTGAGGTCAGCAGGGGAGCAGCACAAACTCTTTACCAACTTCACAGATGATGTTTGTTTGTTGCACCCTGCAGTGGCAGTGAAGAACTCTGGAAAGAAAAGTTTCCAAGAGTTAAAGGACCTGAAGAAACTGTATGAGCTGCAGAGACTAACATTAACCCTGTCAAACTGAGTGAAACATCATTATAAACAGATTGGTGATCCCATTATCTCATATAAAACACACACATTAGGACTGGAAGTATGAGTGGGAGGTTAAAGACACACGCTCAAAAAAATGTTGAAAAACTACAGCTGTTGACCCTAAACTATAACGTGAGGCTGAAGTTAGACCTGTGCAGCTGATATTCTTTAAAAAATGTACAACACTGTTTATTTTGTTCATTCTCTTGAAAATGAGTCCTCGAGGCTCAATGAGACCAACCTGTATAAATAAAGGTTGAATGAATGAATACCATGTAGAGACAAGATCAGAACACCTGGGGCCCTGCCCTCACCTGCCATGTGGAGAAGACCTCCTGTGGCAGGTTCAGGCTTGGTCTGTCTGAGCTCCAGGAATCAGGGCCCACCCAGCAGGCCCTTGTGGTCCAGGCTCCAGGAAGTGCGCTGGTTTCTCTATGCCGGTGAAGAAGCTCAGGTATCTTGGCGTCTTGTTCACGAGTCATGGAAAGAGGTGGACCAACGGGTCTGGGCCTCGTTAGGGCACAGCTCCGGTCTGTCACAGTGAAGGAGCTGGCTCTGTGTTTACTGCGCAGTCTGCTGTTTCATGTAACCTTACTGGAACTCTGCGGTTCTGAAGTACTGCATGACATTATACGTGTGATGACATCTCTCTCGTGTCATTTACAAAACAGGATGAATTATCTCAGTTTAGCTATCCTGTTTGTTGTTAAAAAAAAAAATTAACTACAACGTTGCTGTGCACCATCATCGCTGTTCCCTCGGGAATAAATGTGATTGTTGTTTAATCCTGCGAGCGGACGATCACACACTGATGTCACACTGAGCTGTGGCACTGCGCCTGACCTTCTTACATGTCAGCCAGTTCATATCTGTTACTACCTCACTTGGCAGTCTTTGACCCCCCACGCCTCCTCGGTCCATCCAGAAGACTCACTGAGGTGGCGAGAACTCGTCTCAGTCCTGGCCTGAGGCGTTTTGTGAAAGAACCTTCTGTAAAACCTCTTCGGTCAGGAAACATGGATTGTGACTGAAAGAACAAAATCTGTCTCCATGAGTGACCAGGCTCAACCTTAGAAAAAGGATGACGACCTGCTGCTTCTTCACTTTAAAAAGAGCTGAGGTGGTTCTGCACAGACATTAAAAACAATGTCCTTTGGACAGATGAGACCGAAGTAGACAGGATTACCCACAATGCTTTGTGAAGGCCAAACAGCCTTTTTAGTAAAAACTCAACAGCTGAGCACACTGATGGAGGGCTGATGGTATGGACGTGTTCAGCCACACAGAACCAGGGCACCTCACTGAGTTGACTGTGAAGTTCTCTGTAACCAGACTTGTCTAGAGTTAAATGTGCGGCCATGACAGCTGCAGCTTGGACCAAACAGGGTCTCAGCTGTAAGAGAAGTTCCTACAAGCTGTTGTGGTGAGGTGGTGTTCCACTTCCCCCTCCCTTCCACTCTGCGCACCAGGTGCAGCTAGATGCGCACTGTTGATTAATGGGCGGGGCAGATGCCTTTACAGTATAGTTGAGCAGGCCGCTGCGGGGTGTGTGTGTGTTTCCCTCACCGCTGCTACAGTCAGCTGCTATATTTTGCTGGTGTTCTTGATCTGCTCGTCTGAGATCTGTTATTCTGCTGGTGTTGCCAGCTGTGGCTGGGGATTGTTGTGGCGTGCGGCTAAGCCCTCTCCTGCTGACCTGCTTCCTCCCGGGTTTGGCTGTGTCTCCACCTCTGGGCACCTGATTTACTGTTTGGAGTTGCAGCCAGTGGCGGCCGTTGGGGTTGCTCGCACAGGGCGCCAAATAGGCTAGGACCGCCACTGGTTGCAGCGCTGTGGACTCTCTGCTGTCTTGTCCCGTCTTCCCATTGTTCGGGACGCTCTCAACAAAACCTGTTACTGGTCGGGCAGGTGGTGTGGGCAGGGCATTACTTCTCTGACCTCGTTGAAAGAGCATTTGGAACTGGACGATGACGACGACTTGTTCTATGGTTCAAAGTGTTTTCCCTTATTTTATGAGTCTTCCTTTCTTTTCAAGGACTGAGTGGTGGACTTGAAGCCTCGGTTTTAAAGAAAGAAATGTTTTAAGGAAATTGTTTAATAAAATATTGTGTACTGCTCAGTCTGTGTTCTGGTGCATCTTCTAACTTTTAAGACAAGAGCTCCACCTGCTGGTCACACTGTCTTGTCATGGGGGAACTTTAGAGTTCAGACACAGCTTTTTTTCTTTGGATGTATCTGTGAATATCACCCAGATGTGAGTGAGAGAGTGAATGGTTGTGTCTCTCTGATGGACATGTCCGTGCCTCCTGCACTGCTGCAGACAGACACCGGCTGACCAAAGACAATGTCCTGAAAGCAGATCAAGAAGAAGGATGGATGAAATCAGTCGTGTGTTTGTACTCAGAGTAGAATAGACGTCGTATCTGGTTAAGACCAAGTTGTTTTTATGTCTTGACACCAAAAAAAGCTAGAACTGAAAGTGGGTGGACTTTATTTTTCACGTTCTATCAGGGAAATAAAGCTGAATACTTCGTATTAATAATTTTAATATCAACCTGGGTGTTCAATCCTGGTCCTCCAGGGCCACTTTCCTGCACAATTTATTTGTTTTCCAGCTCCAACACACCAGATTGAATGGATGTATCACCTCTTCATGTTCTGCAGAAGACTGCTGCTGATCACCCCTTGATTCAGGTCGTTGGAGCAGAAATACTCCTGACCTTTCTGACACCTACTGTCGCTGCGGCCACACAACAAAATGAAAGGTGCTCATTTTTAAGTTTTCCAGCTCATCAGACGGACGGTATCTCCATTTGCACAACAAACTGTGTGTTTGTGATGATCAAGGTCAGTGTTCAACATTTTCCACAGTAAACAGATCATGGTGAGGCTCTCAGCCTGTTTCTTTGATTTGTTCTAGCTCTGATTCCTCCTCAGTGCAGGAACTCCTCCCCAAGACATCCCATGCTGGCTCAGGCTCAATGTGAGCAGGGTGGAGCTCTGCAGGAACACGATGACCTCACAGAGGAACACTTCATGTCATGGGAGTGCATGCTGCTCGTGGTGCATGGAAGGAGGTGAAACATGGTGACGGTCTGTGGAGTACTGGAGTAACTCTGAGACCCAGACCAGGTTCTGGTTCTGAGGTTTCCAGCAGCTGCAGTGTGATCTTACCCCCTCTGTGTGGGACAGCTTGGCCAGCTCTTTGTCCGACGCCTGCGGTACTCCTGTTGGCCACTCCACCTTCACCTCCTCATCCTCGGGCGTCTCCTCACAGTGCTCCTCCTCCTCCTCTACCTCCTGTCCCTCCTCTAACGCCTGTTCTCCTCCGCCCGGCTCCTCCTCGTGGCTCCTCTGTGGGGAGGAAACCTCGGAGATGGGGTTCTGTCCTCGCTCTTGGGGCTCGCTGGCTGAAAAACAAGGAGAGCGCTGATTTGTCTCACTGAAGCTTCATTATGAATTATATTTAACAGGGTTGATTAAAAACTAAAAGATTGTTTCACTAATTATTAATTTAATTACCGTATTTTCCGGAATATAGGTCGCAGCTTTTTATAATTTTTGCATGCCCTGCGACCTATATTCAGGTGCGACCTATTTATGGCTTTTTATAAAATAAGCTGATTTGTAATCATTTATTAACAAAAATTAAACTGAGACACACTCTTACAATAATGTCAGCTAACAAATATATTTTTTTAGGTGTTTATCCTGCTAAAATTAAAATACCGGTACATGCAGGTCTGTTCGCTGCTACTGCATGTCTGGTGCTGCGCGTGCACGTTTTGTTTCATCAGACGTAGCGAAACAAATTTTTTAATCCAGCTCATTTCACAATTACGTTCATTTATTAAAGAAAAGTTCAGCTCAGACACATTTACTATAATTTTTATCAAACAAATAATTGTTTTTAAGTGTTAATCTTCTTAAAAGCCTTGCTGTGCGCTCCTGTGGAAGAGACATTTGCAGCAGAGCTAAACACTCGGTCCACATTTTGACGTAGGTGCAACCTATATATGGATTTTTCCTATTCTTTGGCAATAATTGGACAATGCAACCTATATTCAGGTGCGACCTATATTCCGGGAAAAACGGTAGTTTAAATACTGTAACATGTTTATACAGTAGTTTGTTTGTTTTTGTCTCTGGACCTACAGTCCTACATGAAATTAATGAATAGAATAATATTAGGCTTTTAAAAACAATTAAAACTTCACAAATAAATGTATAACATGTTCTGTTGGGGCCTCGATCATCTGATCAGGGTGAATCCTGAAAGATTAAAATTAAAATGACTGAAAATCCATCAAAGTCTTTAAAAAACATAATACTTTGGGACTTCAAAAAAAAAGATTTATGATGACAAAATGTATTTGTTCTGTAAACTGTGTAAGAAGTGTTTAGATTAGACAAGATTTTTTTTAGAGATTCTATTAAATACATACATTAGTTATTTCCCCCTAATTTAAAAAATAAAATAAAAAGGTACAAAAATCCATCAAACTGTGCAATTTGGATCGAGCAAGAGAAAAAGCCTGGGCCTCTCCAGAGCTCTGTGGCTCATCAAACATCACTGGAAGTTTTAACGGGTCGGGATGTCGGACTCTACCAGACATTTTGACATGTTTAAAGATTTTACCAGATTGTTCAACTTAAACTGAGACAACGTTGCACTCAAACTTCTGAGCTGTCTGAACGTTTGCAAACAAGTGCTTCTTTAGTTTTACACGTTTTATAGTGTAAAATGTGGGTGTTTCATCTCCGTCTGTGCACAGGTCCAAACTCCTGTCGACTTCCACTGAAGCTGAGCTCAGAAGTTTCTTCTGAACCTGGAGGTGAAGAACTTCTTGTCCTATCTCACATGAAACAGGGACATCCAGTAGCTTCTGCCTCACAGTCTGGGAAGTTTTCATTACAATTCAGTTTTCTCACAGCAGTTGTTTGTCTGAGGTTTACTTTCTACCAGTGGTGGCTGGCCAATAGAGGGCGCTAGAGCTCCGCCCCACCACTCACGCCACTCACAATACCTGGAATAAATTTTTTAAAAATGTATAAAAATGAAATGATAAAATAATTTTATTTGAAATATATGCAACTGAAGAGCACATCTGTTCTATATATACAGGTAGTCCTCGGGTTACGACGGTCTCGAGTTACGACGTTTCGCAGTTATGACGCATCTCCCATTAAAATAAATTATTATTATTATTTTGAAAAATTTATTTTGAAAAGCTGAGTTCCGGTTTTACTTCCGGTTTGATGGCAGAAGCCGAGCTTGACGGCAGAAACGGCAGAGGAGCAACGAGCCAACATGCTAACCGACCTTATTGTAAATTCTGGACCGCTCGAAGCAGTGGAAAAGTACAGGCAGAGCTGCAGAGCTTGGAGGAGCAACGAGCTAACATGCTAACAGACGGAGGAAGGCTCCACCAGCTTTCCAGTGGGTTATTAACTCTTTTTTTCCTTCATTATGGCTCCCAAATGTATGTGTTTTTTGATAATTATGTAGGGTACTGTGTTAGGATAGGCTAAGTGCTTGGTAAAATACAGTATTGTACGTATAAGGTGCAGTTTGTACGTATGTTCCGACTTACGTCGAAATTCGGTTTACGACGGCGCGTAGGAACGGAACTCCGTCGTAAGTCGGGGA
>JBBPBX010048455.1:0-15567 GCA_038048925.1 Garcialebias charrua | reverse complement strand
TTAGTGCTGCTGTTATAATAATGTACAGTGGGTGAGCATATTTCAAAAGGTTAACGGATCATTCAAAAGCACGTCATAAATAATGTCCTAAATATTATTTGGCCTCAACACTTGTGATGATGTCACTGTGTTTGTTCTTTTCTGTTTGAATTAACTTTGGACCTGCAGCTCACAGGACAACAGAATGAAAAACAGAATGAACTCCTTCTGTACCTCTCCAGGTTTCTGTATGTGTCGGTGTGTGAAAGCCTCCCGCTGCCTGACTCAGATCTTCCCATGCATGGGGAGGTCCACTCCTCCCAGTATCCCGAGCCGTATCCCCCAAACCTGAAGGAGCAATGGGACCTCGAAGTGCCAGAGGGCTTCCAGATCCGACTAACCTTCACACATTTGGACATCGAGGCGTCTGCCGGCTGCTTTTATGACTCACTTACAGTCAGAACCTTACTTTACATTACAAACAAGAACATACATATACCAGTCTCTTTTACAAACAAATTCTTAATAATAATAATGTTTTCACTAGAAAAACATTCATTAACTCATAACTACAAATTATTCTTGTTGCTGATGTGTACTTTGTGTTATGGGGATAATAAAATACTTAGGTGTTTTACATTTTTTTAGGATTTTAGGTTAAACTGACCTGTGTTGCAGCACAGATTATAGTCTCATCATGTCAACAAATCTTTTGAATGTTCCCACCAATCAGCATCAATTTATTACCAGTTCATAATACAAATTGTACTGAAAATACTCCATCAGTTGATGATTTTTGAAGCTTATCTGTAGTACAAGACTGCAGATCTGATTATTCTACTGCAAAACAAATATTTAGTTTCAGGCGTAATATTCTTCTTCAATTTGAGGCACTCATCCAGAAACTTCAGCTTTTTCAACCACTGATACTGCTAAGTATTCTACATTATTATTATTTTTTCCTTGCTTATCAATAAACTCTCCAATTGTTAGCCAGAATTTGTTGTTCATGAACTAGTTTTAGTTTCTTTCTAGCAAAAAATCTGGTTTGAATCAATGCCACAAATACCGTATATTTTCCTTATGAACTGAGAAGAAATTTGTGCAAAATACAGCTCATACAGGTGGTCCCCGACTTACGAGCGAGTTCCGTTACTACGACTATCTCGTAACACGAAATCTCGTATGTCGGAACACGAAACACGTGTCGCTCGTGTCTGGATTTTCGGTCGTAAGTCGGAAAATGTATGCTAGCGCTACTACGAACACTCGTTTTTCAACACAAACGTACATACTAGTTCATAAACATGCTCAGAAACTTGTTTACAAACTGTTAGCTAACACACTTTCATCTAAAAACACATACCAGTGCTGTATTTTCTGTATGTTCTGTACAACTTTACTGTTCGTTAGTCAGCTCGTAAGTCCGGAACCTCGTATGTCGATGTGCTCGTAAGTCGGGGACCACCTGTATTTTGTTCTCAGTTAGGATCTTTTTGTTCCATTTATTTATTTGTTTTTCCATTGTGTTTAGCTTTGCATCCTTTACCTGTCAGGTGCTTTATGGTGAAAAGCTGCTCTGGAAGTTCTGTGGCAGTGAGAACTCTACTGACGGGCTCCACCCAGGCCACGAGCCCATTTTGACCCCAGGAAACAGAATCACCCTCATTTTCCAGACAGACGACTACAATGCAGATCGCCATCAGAACGTGGGATTCTCCGCTCAGTACCAGGCCACAGCACTGGACGAAAAGGCCTAATATCCGGGGAAATACAACAGTATGCAAGTGTCCGTATCTGCCACATATCCAATATGTTTCCGGTGCTATACGGGGAGATCTCATCTTTAACAGATCTTAGTACAGGATATCCCATGCATACCCATCTGTGATAGATCCTAGCACTGGATTTTTTCTGTATCCTCATACATGATAAATCCTAGTATAGGATATTTTCGGTATACACATCTGCGATAGATCCTAGTATAGAATATTTTATGCATACCCATACTTGAGAGATCCTAGTATTGGATATTTTCTGGATACCCATATGAGAAAGATCCTACTACTGCATATTTTCCAGATACATATCTGTGATAGATCCTAGTATTGGATATTTTCTGGATACCCATACATAATAAATCCTAGCATTGGATATTTCCGGATACAAATCTGTGACAGATCCTAGTATTGGATAGTCTTTGGATACACATCTGTGATAGATCCTAGTATTGGATATTTTCCAGATACCCATACACAAAAAATCCTACCATTGGATATTTGCCGGACACACATCTGTGACAGATCTTAGTATTGGATATTTTCTGGATACCCATAGATAATAAATCCTAGTATTAGATATTTTCCGAATACACATCTGACAGATCCACATATTGGATATTTTCCGGATATCCATACATAATAAATCCTAGCATTGGATATTTGCCGGATACACATCTGTGATAGATCCTAATGTTGGATATTTTTTGGATACCCATCTGACAGATCCTCATATAGGATATTTTCTGGATACCCATACATAATAAATCCTAGCACTGGATATTTTCCGGATACACATCTGTGATAGATCCTAATGTTGGATATTTTCTGGATACCCATCTGACAGATCCTCATATAGGATATTTTCTGGATACCCATACATAATAAATCCTAGCATATGGATATTTTCCGGATATACATCTGACAGATCCTAGTATTGGATATTGTCTAGATACCCATACTTAAAAAATCCTAGCATTTGGATACTTTCCGGATACACATCTGTGATAGATCCTAATATTGGATATTTTCTGGATACCTATACATAGTAAATCCTAGTATTTGACATTTTCCAGATACACATCTGACAGATCCTCATATTAGATATTTTCTGGATACCCATACATAATAAATCCTAGCATTTGGATATTTCCGGATACACATCTGACAGATCCTAGTATTGGATATTGTCTGGATACCCATACATAAAAAATCCTAGCATTTGGATACTTTCCGGATACACATCTGTGATAGATCCTAATGTTCAATATTTTCTGGATACCCATACATAGTAAATCCTAGTATTTGACATTTTCCGGATACACATCTGACAGATCCTCATATAGGATATTTTTTGGATACCTATACATAAAAAATCCTAGCATTTGGATAATTTCCAGATACACATCTGTGATAGATCCTAATATTGGATATTTTCTGGATATCCATACATATTAAATCCAAGTATTGGATATTTTCCAGATACACATCTGACAGATCCTAGTATTGGATATTGTTTGGATACCCATACATGAAAAATCCTAGTATAGGATATTTTCCGTATATATATATATATATATATATATATATATACTGTTACTCCCAAACTCCCTCCTAAACAATTTAAATTTACATACTGTATACAATATTTTAAATAAACAATCCATACAGCATGTGTTGTTTATGTAAAATATTGTATATATAGTAGTATTAAAATTTAAATTGTTTATTTAAGAAGGGAGTTTGGGAGTAACAGGTGATGAGTGTGATTGCAACTTGGCACGTGTCATGACAAAAGTTGACTGAACTTGAACTATCCTACTTTGCTGTTTTTCACTTATCGCTAGTGGACGTGTTCCCACCAGCAATATGCATGGTCCAACGCACCTCATGGTCCCAAACACCTGTGATAAACGAGGGACTATATAAAACTAACAAACCGGTGTGTGTGTTTGTCTTTTTTTTAAAGTAAAAACTAATTTAAATTATTTTCAGAAATGCTGTCTTGAATAATTTTGTAGATGTTGAACAACACTATGCAAAACATTAAAATTTCTTTGTTTAAAAGAGCATTTCTTGTACAGTAGTTTGTTTTGGGCATGTTTTATGTTTGAGTTTTTTGTTAAATAAGTTCTATTCTATTCACATAATAAATGTTTACTCAGCAGAGGTAAAAAGTAATACTGACAATAATTCACATTAGCCTTTAAAGAACCTTGACCAAAAGACATTTTTCATCTTATTTTGTTCACTTCTGCTTAGTTGAGAAAGTCCCAATTGTTCCTTTAGGACTAAGGCATTACCATCTGGTTCCCACTGAAAACCCATTCGGGGCCCGTTAAACCCATACAAAAAGGCCTAATATCTGGGGAGATACAACAGTATGCAAGTTTACATATCTGCCACATATCCAATATGTTTCTGGTGCTATACGGGGAGATCTCATCTTTAACAGATCTTAGTACAGGATATCCCACGCATACCCATCTGTGATAGATCCTAGTATTGGATATCTTCTGGATACCCATCCATAATAAATCCTAGTATTGGATATTTTCCAGATACCCATACATGAAAAATCCTAGAGTAGGATATTGTCTGGATATGTATATTTAACTGTACACTTGCATATTGTGTGTGTGTGTGTGTGTGTGTGTATGTGCGTGTGTGTGTGTGTGTGTGCAGGGGGTTATGGAGAACAAGATCTGTGAGTTTGGTGGTCCTATCACTGTGTTTAGTTGGAAATCCTAACCCCAATTTGTTAAAATACAAATACCCATAATTCATAGGGAGAACGTAGGACGGACAGGAATCTCATAAATTGCGGTCAGGGAGTTATGGAGAACAAGATCTGTGAGTTTGGTGGTCCTATCACTGCGTTTAGGTGGAAATCCTAACCCCAATTTGTCCAAATACAAATACCCATAATTCATAGGGAGAACGTAGGACGGACAGGAATCTCATAAATTGCGGTCAGGGAGTTATGGAGAACAAGATCTGTGAGTTTGGTGGTCCTATCACTGCGTTTAGTTGGAAATCCTAACCCTTGGTCAAAATACCATAATCCAAAAAAAAAGTGTTGGGAAAGTGTTGAAAGTTCCGATCAGCTCTGCAAGGTGCTGGCCAATATCTTTAACACCTCATGCCCTGTAGACAGATCCCGTCTGCCTGAAGACCACACCACCATCATCCCAGTCCAAAAAAGCTCTACAGTGACTGCTCTGAATGACTGTTGGCCAGGCCCTCACCCGATAGTCGCTAAATGCTTCGAAAAACTGTTCATGACCCACATCAAAACAACCATCATCAACAAGGACCCTCGAGTATGCATACTGTGAGAACCAATCAACAGAGGATACCATCTCCTCTGTGGTCCACACTGCTCTCACCCACCTGGAACAGAAGGACTCATACACCCATATGACCAAAAAAACATGCTTGTTAGGCTGATTGGTGACTCTAAATTGACCCTAGGTGTGAGTGTGAGAGTGGATGGTTGTTTGGTGTGAGTGAGACAGGTCCCTCTTGTAAATGAGTCCCCGTGACTCAACGAGGCTAGCCTGTATAAATAAAGGTTGAATGAATGAATGAATGAATATGCTCTTTGTGGACTTCACATCTGCCTTCAAAATCATGATCCCCCAAACCCTGATGGACAAATTACTCACACTAGGACTAAGCCCCTCCATTTGCAACTGGTTCCTTGACTTCTAAACAGACTTCAGTCAGTGATGATCCACAATCAACTTCTCCTCTTCCACCATAACCCTCAGCACTGGCTCTCCTCAAGGATGTGTGTTGAGCCCTCTCCTGTTCACTCTGCTCACCAGTGATGTCAGTAACGCGTTACAAAGTAACGCGTTACTCTGGTCGGACCACTTTTTTCAGTAACTAGTAATCTAACGCGTTGCTTTTCAAACTGCAGTAATCAGATTAAAGTTATTTTCTCCAAATTATTGTGCGTTACTTAGTTATTTGTCATTTTCTGTAGTACTGTAATTTTATTTTATTTCCTCAATGCGTCTCTCTCGGCAGGGGAGTGATTAAAAAAAGATGCGGAAATTCGGTCACAGCTGACTGAAACCTGACACCGCAGCGTGCGTGACAGTCAGGAACAGATATAAACAGACTGGACTGAGCTGAGGACGGTGCGCTCACTCGGAGCTGAGAGGAGGAGATTTTACTGCAGTTCAGTTATGGAGGCTCAGGAGTAAGATACGCTTTTTCCAGCTGGAAATACCGGCACTATTTTGAGTTTCTTTCAGCAAAGGATGACAACTGCAACATAACGGTGCGTTGTACGCTCTGTGCTGGCGAGAAAGTGCTTTCTTGCTTCAAAAACACAACTTCAAACCTAAAGAAACATTTGGAGTCGCAGCACGGGACAGTGAAACTGATGGAGCAGCAGCAAGCCTCTCCAGCTGGATCAAAGAGAGCTGCTCAGTCTGCAGGAGGTCCCCCCCCCGCCACCAAAACAACTGAAACTTGACTTCGGTGCAAAACGAGTAAGTGGCAATGAATTAAAACAGTTGGTTGGACGATATGTAGTAGAAGAAATGTTGCCCTTCAACACGGTTGATGCGCCTTCATTTCGTGCAATAATAAACCGAATCCCCACCGCTGTAAATGCTGAGCTGCCTCACAGAGGAGCGTTCTCTGCGTATCTGGAGCAGGAGTACGCAGCGATGGAGAGAAAGCTGAAGGCTGCGCTGAATGATGTGGACTTTGTGTCAACTACCGCTGATATTTGGACTGCTAATGCCGGTAACAGAAGCTACATGGGAGTAACGCTCCACTGGATCCATAGATCCACATTGGAGCGCAACAAAGCTGCACTGGCATGTAGAAGAATTCGCGGTAGACACACATATGATGTTATTGGTGCAGAAATTGAAAACATTCACGCTTCATATGGATTAGGCAACAAAGTAGTTGCAACAGTGACTGATAATGGATCCAACTTTGTGAAGGCGTTTAAAGTTTTTCAGCCTGTCAGGGAGTCTGATGATGAGATGGAGGAGGAAGAATCCACCTGCACAGATGATGGTGTCAGTTTTTTGGATCTGTCAGAAATCCTCTCAGCTGGGAATGAAGGTGATGGCCAACTATCTCTACCCCCACACCATAGGTGTGCCTCCCACACCATCAACCTCATTTCCACAAGTGATGTTGAGAAATATTTAACTTCACATGCAGAGAGCAAGGCTGTTTATAGGAGTAGCACAGCAAAATGCACAGCGCTATGGACCAAATCAAGCAGATCTACCCTCGCATCAGAAGCAGTGGAGGAAGTCAGCAAAAGAAAGCTCCTGGTCCCAACATCCACAAGGTGGAATTCATTTTTTTACGCTGTAACAAGAATTGCAGAAATCCCCATGCATGAGCTGAATACTCTATGCAGCAAGCTGGGAATTAAGTGCTTCATAGACCGAGAGTACCAGTTCCTGCATGAGTACTGCACCGTCATGAAGCCCCTGACTGCAGCTCTGGACATCCTACAAGGTTTGTTTATGTTTATTAAATTTGTTCATTTTGTTTACAAAAAAACAATACAAAACAATCCCATAAATGATAACATACAAAATATAAAAAAATGAAAGGTAGCAGAAAGAAGAAAAAATCTTATTATATCTGCCTCTTTTTTCAAACAACAGGTGACTGCCCTTATGGGACGTTACTGCCCACACTAGAAGTCCTGATGCAGAAGACCCTGGCTGTGAAAGATTCTCTCTCCAGGATGACTGCAGGCCTTCCAGATGCTATTGTGCAGGTATGTTCCATCTGTAAGCTAGCTAAAATTCCTTACATCACACTATTTTTGTACATTGTACAGTACACTACAGTATATTCATCATCACAAAAAAAAAGAAAACAAATACAATAAGAATCCTAGAACTAGAGGTGTAACTGTACGCTAAAATTACATTTCGGTTTGGTTCAAAGGAGGGCTCGGTTCGGTTTATTTTCTGTACAAAAAAAAAAAAGACAAAATAAAGACTTACAAAATGTTTATTTTGAAAATATGCCAAAAATACATTTGTACTGTATTGTATAATATAGTAATAAATAAAAGTGACCCATTTGGATAATATTCTAAATAAACAACACTGTACAATAAATAAACTATATTAACAATAATAAAAATCTTAACACTGGGCCCTACCAGCATTTTCAAATGAGTACTACTTCTACCAGAGACTATCAAATGACAGTTTGATTAATTTGAATCCTTGGAGAGTTTCTTCTTGTAAATGCTAAACGGTGGGTGATGGGTGTTAATGAGAAAGCTGTTGCTGCTACTCAGAAAATACCTTTGGGACTTGATTCCATTGTTTGTGATTGAGTAGCAAACATTCCAAACCATGCTAATGGCAGCTCCACCTGTGTTGCAGTGAACTGGGTCTTTTGATCGTAAAGGTTGCAGACCCCTGCTCTAGTTCAAAGAAGGCATACTTGATATGTTTCAGAATTATAATTCTAATGTCTAATGAGCAGAATGTAAGACTAAATAGAGAAATTGCATTTCCTGCGAAAATGCATGTGTGAATGCCATTTGTTCAAGAATTAGCAAAAAACAGCTGAATATTATCTAAAATAGCAGAAAGAAGCTTAAATGTCTTAGAAATTTGTAGAGAGATTATAGTTTTGCAGAATTAGGCTGGAAAAAGTTGAAATGAGTGCAAATAATGTGGATTGTGTTGAAACAAGCCTAAATTAGCATAAAACAGCTTAATAGTAGCTAAAATAACAGAAGAAGCTGACACTAGCAGAAATAATCACAAAGCAGCATAATATGAAATATCTGAAACAATCTGAAATTGCAAAAAGTCTGAAATAAGCAGAAATAAGCAAAATAAAGTTGAAATTATCTGAAAACAGCTGAAATTGGTCAAAAACAGCAGAACAAATCTAAAACAAACATAAATAATCTTAAATTACCAGAAGGAAGTGGGTGAGCATGGTTTTGCTGAATTAGGCTGAAAAAAGTTGGATTGATAAAAAAAATGTGGAAATAGCTGAAAAAGCTGAAATTATCATAAAATAGCTAAATAGTAGCTGAAATAGCAGAAATATCCGATTCTTCCAAAAATTTGCAGAAAGGAGCATACAGATCTGAAATTAGCAGAAATAAGTCAGTAAAAGTACTAAAACATTGAAGTAAGCTGAATAAAGCTGTAAGCGGTACATCCTAAAATAAGCTGCTTTATCATTTATTAACAAAAATTAAACTGAGACACACTCTTAAAAAAAAGTCATGATATTGATCCCACATTAGGCATGGTTTGCAAGTACTGTACTGTAATTCAATTGCATATTAGTAGGCCATGTATCAAAACATATCAATTATATTTTTCAGGCTATCCAGACTCGTTTTGCCGGTATGCTGGACAACAAAGATGCCCTACTTGCAGCTGTCAGTTGTCCTAATTTCAAACTCCGATGGCTAAGAGACGCAGATAGGAGGGAGAGAGTAAAAGAGCTTCTGATAGCAGCGTGCCGCACAACGGCTTCTGAACCTGCACCTCAGAGTCCCGTCACAACGGCTTCTGAACCTGCACCTCACCGTCACAACGTGACTGACCACAGAGTCCCGTCACAACTGCTAGCCAAGGTGTGATGGACTTTTTCACTTTTGAGACACAGCCAGACGAGACCTACTCTGCAGAACAGGAAGTCATGGAATACCTGAGGTCAGCATATGATCTTCAAATTCTGCATAAATTTTCAAACATTAAGAAAATTTTCATGAAGTATAACACTCCAACACCTTCAAGTGCTCCTGTGGAACGTCTTTTTAGTCTGGGAGGTCTCGTGCTCACACCTAGAAGAAATAGACTTTCGGATAGGAGGTTTGAACAGCTTTTGTTAATGAGGTACAACCACTGGTTTACTGACCCAACTCCACTGTTTCACTCATGAATCTGCGCCTGCATCCAGCCCCTCCTCCTCTCCCTCACTGAATACAAACCCTTCACCCGCTCCTGCACCCCCCCCCCCACCTCCTGCTGTGTAAAAACTGCCGTTGATGGCAGCTTTAAGGGTGATTGACGTTGACGATGCTGACATGATGAATTCATGTGTAAATGACTGGGTGGCCCTGGCAGCTACAAACGAGATGTTTAAGTGCACAACTGTGTTTTTGGTTTTATTATGAAGGAAAAAATCATTTATTTTGAGATATTTCTTTTGCACAGTTACAGCTGTTTGTTAATAAAGGTCCCTGTGCTATGTGTGTGAGAACTGGGGCTTTGATTCAGAAATATATTTTTGTTATTACTTTATGGATATGTTTTCTGTTGAAATTTTAAGTGCACAGCTGTGTTTTTGGTTTTATTATGAAGGAAAAAAACATTTATTTTGAGATATTTCTTTTGCACAGTTACAGCTGTTTGGGTCCCTGTGCTATGTGAGAACTGGGGCTTTGATTCAGAAATATATTTTTCAGATATTTTAGAGAAGAGTGTATTAGTTTTTCTTTTACAATTTATATGTTTGTTTGGATGCTAAGACCCATGTGTACACAATTTCATAAAATAAAAATAAAACACTGATTTTGATGTTGAAAGACTGTCTTTATTATATTATTTATTTTAAAACGTGTTTACAGAAAGACTTTTTTGTAAAAAATATTAGTTGTTTAGTGGTCAAGAAAGACACTATTTTTTATATAAAGCAAGTATTCCTTTATTCATTCAACCTTCATTTATGATATTGAAATCAAGAAATATTTCCTTATTTTGTATGAAAAGTATGTAAAGTTAGTATGTTGTATGTAGTATGTTAGTATGAAAAGCTTTTAAAAATATTAGTTCTACCACTGACATGAAGTTTAAACAAGCTTAAAGTATAGGTGTCATTAACAGTATTGAATGTGCGTCTTTGCTTCACTTTGACAAACATACTTGTTCTGCAACACTGTGAGACTTAATTAACTTTTGCTTGTATACAACAGCTAACAAACAAGATGATAAAGAATAAACAATTAGAGAAAACAATTTTTATTGTTATTGTTGCACTGAAAAGAACACTGCAGTCTTTCATTGTGCGGTCCACAGACAATGAACGACATAATTTTGCAGCTCCCGTTGTGCAAATACATCAGAACATTAAGAAAGATAAAATACAGAGGTAAAAATAGAATAAAAACATAAAATAAAAAATACAGTAAAAGCAACAGTATCAGCCATATCAAAAAGTCAGGTGGCCATTATTGCACATAACCTTATTGCACATAACCACAGTGTTTGCAAGTTAACCATGTGTGTTTATAAGTCTTAACTGCTGTTAGATAATGAACAATAAAATAATTTTGCAGCTCCCGTTGTGCAAATAAATCAGAACATTAAAAAAGATAAAATAAAGAGGTACAAACACTGTATATATTATTATTATTTACCCACATATCAACCGGTAGTTTATACGGACATTTTTGGAGTCCAGACAGTTTCACTTTCATACTGTCGCGCATCTGGTAGTAAACTGTCTTCGTATTCATAAGACATCCTTCCAAAGATGTGTGCTACACAAAAATATTCGATTCGACTTTATAGCAAACAAAACCAGAGCCTCTGAACAAAACGAATTCCAATGGTCTAAACCGCAGTTTACCCCCACAACGAAACCTGATGTTGAAATCACGTGATGCGTGACATCACGTCGACTTCGAGAATTACTCTGTCCTCCTCACCATAGACATTACAGTATGCTCCTCAACACCCCTCCTACTCTCTTCCCCCCCTCCCCTCCACTCCCAGCTCTGGGTGAGAGCATTTTGCGGGGGTTATCACATTTTAAATAAGCTTAAATGTTTAGGACAATTGGTTGTAATTTTTCTCAGTACATTACCTTACTTGTCAGTAAATATTATTACTTACTGTTTTTGCATAACGTGTAGTCACGAAAACAAGGTACTACTTTATAAGAAAGTGGAGCGGTCCACCCCCTTCTTTTTTTTTTTTACTGTGGTATCTCCCTACCTCACAACTTCTTCCGGATTTCAAAGTGCTGGTGGTTTGCAACGTGTGGTCTGACTGAACCCTGGAATTTAATGCTACTCTGAGCACCTCTGCAGTAAGGTTGGTGATATTAATTTAATCTTATCTATGTTTATTTAAAAATACCTACATTGTTTTGTACGTATGTCGCAGTTTAATATGTCAACTAACATAAAAATGCATGAATATTGGCGTGTACTTATTAATTTAGCTCCGTTTACAAATAGAAACTGAACCGTACAGTTTCGGTGTATGTTTGTCAGACCTATTGGTTAACATTTCGCTGTGTTTAGAAACTTTTCAAGTCTACCCGGGCAAATTCAAACGGGCCAATCGAGCGCGGCCACTGACTGACGTCGTGCGAGTTAACCAATCAAAAGCGTACATATTGGGGCGGGGGCGGGGTTCGCACAACGTCATTCAGTAAATGTTCAGTTCCCCCATCTCTTTTTTTTTTTTTTTTTCAGAATCACATACCAGTTTCAAGACAACAGTGTTGAAAAAAGGTAAGATGTAGGAAGTTGTTACTCCTTCATTCTGGCTCATTATCGGTCTTTTGCACGTGACGTCACGGCTCATATCTTTTTGCACTTACGGTCGCCATTTTCCGGGGATACCCGTTCATTTAAACAGAGGAAGTCCATGTTAGACACAGTGCGATACAGAACAATAACATCAGCAAAATGCAAACTAAATATAAAAATGAGCAGAAGCCTTATAGAGAGAAACTCAACCTTGAAGCCAGAGAACGTTACATGGTGAAGTTAGCTTCAATTATCAACATTGATCCTTACGAGGTAGCAGCTAAGGCATGGACTTCCTCTGTTTAACTGAACGGGTATCCCCGGAAAATGGCGACCGGGAGTGCAAAATGTCATGTGTCTGCAAAAGACCGATTGTCCAAAAATACTATCCTGATAAACTGCATCTGGATAAAGTGAATTTAATTGTGGTTGGATCAGAAGAGTAAATAGTTACCATTCTGACACCACATTACAGTAGTTTGTACACAATCCATCACAGCTGCATGCCTTTTAAAAAATTATTATTATTATTTTATTTTATTTTTATTTTTTTTGGGGAGAGATCACCTCCCAATAAATGTATTTTGGAAAATATTTTACTTTTGATAAGTGGGAGTGGTGGCGCAGAGGTTAAGTAGGTGCGCTTGTGATCGGAAGGTCACCGGTTCAAGCCCCGGTACCGACAACATCAAAGATGTGGGTGGGATAAGTGAAGCGGTCACACTTGTCTCCACCCTCATCTGCCCCACTCTGGGCCCTTGAGCAAGGCCCTTAACCCACACCATCTGCTCCCCCGGGAACCCTAGATATCAGCTCTCTGCTCCACACAGAGGGCTGTGGTTGCTCGGTGGTTGTGTCAGGAAGGGCATCCGGCGTAAAAACAACTGCCAAATCTTCATGCGACTAGATCGCTGTGGTGACCCCTAACGCAGGGAAAAAGCCGAAAGAAGGAAAAAAAAAATAATAATTTTACTTTTGATAAGTACAAAATAAATAAGATACTTTAGGACTTTTACTCCAGTAATATTCTTACAGGAGACTTTAACTTTTACCAAAGTAATTTTATGATAAGGTACTTGTACTTTTACTAAAGTATTACTTTGAGGTACTTTATACAACACTAATTAACAATTTGTACGGGTATACAATGTTGCTTAAAAGCTAAACATCACACAAAGCCCCCAGAGACTGGTTTCCATTGTGGTCCTGTGTATTCCTGATTACATACAGAAAATGCCCTTTCTGTTAACAAACTGTTCCCTGTTGAACAAACACTAACATTACATTTTAAGGAAATTCTACCATTGCTGTTCATCGTTCTTTAGTTTTAGCAGGTCGCTTTCGTAAATGAGCCCATGAGGTTCAAAAGATTTACCTGACTACCGGTAAATAAAGGTTGAATGAATGAATGAATTTCTAACCAAAATAAAATCAACATCAATTATGCACACACATGCTCCAACCTTTCAAAATGTATGCAAAGATGAAGTTGTATGAACGTTTGTGTTTTACAGATGGAACCACAGATGACAGCAATGAAGAGCAGCTTTTGAAAGGCAAGTCTGTTAGACATTCCTCACTGTGTCATTAGCAGGTTATTTTTGTTTCTCATTTAATGATTTTAACTTTTCTTCTAAAGACCTTGCCATCCACAAGATGACTTCAGTGCTCACTGAAGTACTTGTGGTGGTGAAGGATCTGTCCAGAGATGTGCAGTTCATCAAGAACAAGTTGAGAGAGGGCAACATGACAAGGTGGTATCCGGGGACCAGCCACCGCAACTTATACATTCCCTGTCCAGCTGCCAGTCACCAGTGAACAAGACTTCATGGGGTGGAGTCATTACTGATGGAAGAATCAGTTCGTCAAAAGATGGTAATTTATTTGATAGACTGAACTGCATTCATTTATTAAATGTAGACCATTTCAATGTGGTCTGGCTCATTTTTCCTCAAGGAAAAATATGTTAAGCTCTCTAGGCACTTGAGCACAAATTCTTATCTACAAGTTCAAAATGTGCCACAGAACATCTGCTATTAATGAAATGTTTTGAAATTGTTCAAATACTGTATATCAGGGATGTCCAAAGTGTGGCCCGAGGGCCATTTGTGGCCCCTGAAACGATTTTGTGTGGCCCCTGACTTCAGATCAAGAATTATACTTTACAAATTTGTCCCCCTGGCACAGGTGTTTGATGTAGATGGAGAAATTCTATTTGTTATTTGGGCAAATTTATCACAAAGTAAAATCTTATAATTAAAAATATTGGGAACAATAACAATTATTTGTCTTTAAATAACAAAACTCTTAGCTTTTTCTAAATCTATCTAGTGACTTCTACTCAAAAGCTGATTTTGCTTCACTCCAATCTGCTTTAAATTATAGAATAATGTTCCTCATGTACAGCACTTTGTGTCAGCGGCCATTGTTTTAATGCACTTTATTAAAAAAAGTTGATTTGGGGTGCACCGTGTCTACATTTGGCTTTGATCTTTCTCTAAAATCACAGAGTTCTCTGAGTCAGCTTCAGGTGCTTGTAGTTAATCTTAAATATCTTCTAAATTGAACCAGGTGTTTCAATGCCTTAACATCACACAACAATTACAGTGGAGAAACTTGTCAGTTTGGTAAAAAAAAAAAGTTAAAGTAATTTTTATTTATTTTTTTCTGTGCAGAGATATTCTTGTGCTATATTTTTTAAATGAATATATCCAAAGCTCCTCAGTTGAAAACACTAAAATGGTAGAAAAGATGTTTAAAAACCTCTTTCCTCAGAAGGACACAACACAACACTGCATATTTGGTGAGCTTCCTCCCCTGCAAATTACTTTATAGACTGCTGGTGATTGAGAATACAGGTAGTCCCCGACTTACGAGCGAGTTCCGTTACAACGAGGTGCTCGTAAGATGAAAATTTGTAAGTTGAAACACGAAGCACAAGTTCTCGTAAGTCCGGAATTTCGCTCGTAAGTTGGAACGGTTTTGCTAGTGCGACTACAAACACTCGTTTTTCATCGAAAAACTGCTTACTAGTGCATAAAAATGATCGGAAACGTGTGTCCACATGTTTAGCTAACGAACTGTGGTGAAAAAACACAGAAAAACTCTGTATTTTTTGCGTTTTTTCCAAAAATTCGCCAGCTCGTAAGTCTGGAACCTCGTAAGTAAGAGCGCTCGTAAGTCGGGGACTACCTGTATAATTATGCTCTTAGTGTGCCATATAGTAAAAAATTCTTTTGAATTTCTAAAATGTATTGCATCTTGTCTTTCATGCCTCTTCTGTATGAAATG